>PPHD01000015.1:0-150606 GCA_002909625.1 Bambusicola thoracicus
TACCTCTCTCCGTGCCGGGGGAGCGGCCGCTCGCCCCCGTTTTCAGGTTTTCCCCTCCCGGTGCCCGCAGCCCGCGGTGCTACGCCTCATTCCTCGGCGAACGTCGCCAATAGCGGCGGTGGCGGCTCGCTGGCATCCACCGGCACTTAATATTCCTGCCCCATTGGATCTGCTGATAAATCTCAACTCTGACGTCAAAGTCTTCACTTATATTCATGATCCAGCGCTGTGAATCAGAGCCGCTGTGCTCGGAATAACAACGAGGCCGGGCCGCTCCGCAGAGCACGCGGCGCGGGGGCTCCGCACCCGCCTCCCCCCCGGCCCCCTCCCCCGGCCCAAGGTCGGGGCCGCCGCCGCCGTTCGTGCCGCCGGAGCTCGGGGTGGGGTGGGGGCCGAGCCGGCGCGGTGCGGTCCGGGCCCCCCCGCAGGGACAGAAATCCCAAAGGCACCGCGGTTGTGCCGGCTCCGTCATTCACAAAGGGACGCGGATCTCCCGAGCGCGGACGCTGCTCTCCCGCATGCGGGGGCGTCTCGGAGGCCTCTCCCCCCTCCCCCCCCCCCCCCCCCCCCCCCCCCCCCCACGCGCCCCGCGCCAGTTTCGTAACGCCCCCGGCCCGCAACCTCAGCCGCAGCCCCGCCCGGCTCTGCGGTCGCTGGGAGACCCCGCGGGGGTCACGCGGTGCGTGCGGGGGGAGGGCCGGGGGGGACCCCGAGCAGCTCCCGCAGCGGACAGGAATCTCACCCCAAACCCCGCAGTGCTCGGACGCGGTCCCTCCGTCAGCTCCTCCTGCGCCCTCACCCGCAGGGATCACTCCGTGCAGGTGGGTCTCTGGGCCGGCGCCAGCCCCTCGGTGTCCTTCAGGTCCCGAGCCAGCCCGAAGCTTCCCTGGGGGCACATCACATGCGTGGTCCTACCTGGGGACACAGCCTGCGTGTGGTCCTATCCGGGTACACACCGCGTGCACGGTGTCGCATCCCACACGTGGTCCTACTTCGGGGCGCATCACACGTGCAGTCCTACCTGGGGACGCATCCCTTATGGCCCTACGTGGGGACGCATCGCATACACGGCCCTATCTGGGGATGCATCCTGTGTTCGGGAGCTGTGCTCCCGAGGGGGGGTGCAGCCGCCCCAGCCCGGCTCCGAGGGCGGCACTGCCCCGATCCCAGCCGTGCAGCCTTTGCGTCCTGCCGGCGTTTGCTGTCCCCTGCAGCAGATGAGTTCCCATTGGGCAGAAGCCCTGCAGAAGGCTCCTCACCCGATAGTGCTGCTAGTACCCAGGAGATGGGAAAACCCATCTGCCTTTGGGACGGTGCTTGGTGGCCGTTTGCAGCCCCCAGAGCACTCTGCCCGTGGTACGTGTGCAGGGACAGCCATGTAGCAAGGGGCGAGACTGTTTTCCTAGGAGAAAAGGGCATTTGCACGATTTTCCTCCTCCTCTTGTGCTGTGCCATCCCATCAGCAACTGCTGCACCTTCACTGGGGTGCACCAAGTGCTGGGGAGCTCTGGGACTGTGCAGGGAGAGAGGCAAACCATTAGGGAAATCAATAGTGATAACCAATGATTAGCACCAACCCAAAAAGCGCACGCGGCACAGCGGTGAGGGGGGTTTCCTGAGTTTTTAGGGAGGGCAAAATAAGGCTTAAGGGGTCCCCAATGAGCAGAAGGGCTCTGCTCACCGATGCGGGACATGGGGATCCCAACCACACGTGACCCCCTCCCACCCCCCCACCCCACCCCGTGGTATTTTTTCGGGGCCGGGCTATAATTAGCAGCAGTTCTTCAGGAGCTGTCGCTCACCGTCACGCTGCGTTTTCTTTTCTTAGGAATATGACTAACCTGTGAATGATTAAACGCACTTGGGGAAAGGGGAGGGGGAAGCGAATTATTTTGCTCCCCGCAAAGAGAAAGGAAGGAAAGCTTTCAGGATGCACTGTGAAGCCTGAGAGCAGGAGGAGCTCAGGCACCCGCAGCGCTCCCTATGAGGATGCTCAGAGCAGGCGCTGAGGGCAGTGGGCACTGCTGGACCCCCACCTGGGGCAGAACCCCTTTGAGCACAGCGGGGTCCTCCAGGCCCACCCCTCCCCGTGGCTCTCGGAGCCACCTCACTCGAACCGCTGCCCTTTAAGGGGAACACGCGGCTGCCGGGAGCCCAAAGTTGGATCCTGCTGCTGGAGATGGACTATTTCAAGGAGCTTTGATGCTTTGTTGGAAGGTATTTTTAGCCGGGAAAAAAAGAAGGTAATGCAGTTCGCAGCTCTCGCAGGAATTCTCCTGTCCCCTGTCAGTGCTGCTCAACTGCTCAGAGCACGGTTTGGGCTGCGGAGAGACAGCACCCAGCAAGGCACTGCCCAGACCCAGCACCTGGCCATGTCCACTCGGGGGCAAATGGGAAACCCCAAGCTGAGGGTGATGCGGAGCTCTGCTTCCTGCTGCGTATGGAATCAGGAACACTCAAAAATTCTAAATTACGTTTATAGTCCCTTTCATTTCATCCATGACAAGCCGTCCGTCCCCGGAGGCATGCAAGAGATGTGGAGATGTGGCACTGAAGGACGTGGTTGGTGGGCGTGTGTGCAGGGCTCAACAGTTAGACTCAGTGGCCTTAGAGGTCATTTCCAACCTTAATAGCTCTATGAACTCCACACACCCACAGCGTAGGGATGGGCTTATGAGAATGTTTCTGCTCTGCTCCCCCTGCTCACCTCTCGCAACCCCTTCACCCACTCCTGCTCCACACACACTCCATGGTCAGGGTGGGACCCTGTGGACCGGTGTCACCGTGTGCCCCAGTGCCAGCAGGGCTTGGAGCTTCTTCCGCTGCGAACTGGAGCGACTGCAAAGAAGTTTGAAGGGCTAAGCTGGATGTTTTCCAAACCCGTACTCTTTTTGCTTGGAGAAATATTGTGACTCAAAATCTGAAAATGAACAGTTCAGCATCAAAAAGAGAAAGGGGGTGGGGAGCGTTGCCAAGAATAACACCTCCCTGCCACCCCCATAGCTTTGCTGAGGAGGTGCTGAGGGTTCACTGGTGCGAGGCTGTAAGCAATGGGGCCTGGAAGAGTGGGGTAGCAAAGCAGCATTTGAGCAATGGCACATTTCACCTTGGGATTTTAATTCCAAGAGTGCAGCCCTCTGCTCCGAGCTGCTCTGGCACAGCTGTCCCCCAGTGCAGAACTTCCAAGGGTGGCTCACCTGTGCAGCGCATCCCATCCCATCCCATCCCATCCCATTCCACCCCATTTCATGTTCCTGGGCTGCAGGATGCTCAGCACAACACAGTCCCTGCTCTCTGCTTTCCAGAGCTGCTGGCTCCTCGCCTGGTTGCAGCACATGCAAGCTGCTTTGTGCTGAAGGAAACAAATACACTAATAGCGTAGTAATTAGGACACTTAATTACTGATTAAGTTACTCAGCTCTTACTGAAGACTGCTTGCTACTTGCCTTTGTCAGAGAGAAGCGATGTTTTCAGCTGTGTGACCTTGCTCTCATCCTGGCCATGCTCTGCTGCTCAGGAGCACCACGAGGTCTGCGCTGGCTGCAGGCTGAAGCTCCAGGAGGTCATCCTTCCACTGCAGGCCCTAAAGCCTTGGGAATCTCTAAGGAACACCAGTGGGGACTGAGCTCATACACAAATCTCAGTGCAACCCATGCCCCTGCTGCCTGCAGCTGGATTCACGTATAGAGGACACTTCTCAGTGGTGTGGCACCAACAGACTGACCTCGATTAATTTGGGCCAACATATCTGGAGTAATGCCTGTTGGGATCTGATATTTTAAGGCCTTGACAAATCTTGGTACAGACAAAAGGGGACATTGGCCAAGTGGGACCTACGCTGCAGTCTGTCCATGCACCAGCAGTGAGGGGACACCAAGCTCCAGAACAGCATGGGGCACCCAGGGGTCAATGCTGCTCCTCACCTCACCAGGGTGCACAGATGGCTTCTCGTAATGCAGACAGAATTGCACTCGTGTGCCAAGGGCAGGCAGGCACTGCTTGTGGGCTGCTGCCTGTTTATAAAGGAGTTGAACGGTCGGTGCTGGAAGATACACCTACTGCTGCCACAAACCAGACTGCACACAGCTGCTGGCAGCACGATGCTCACCTGAGACTGGGGCCGTTTGCATCTGCTTTGACACAAAAGCAGTTCCCACCCGTGACAGATCTCAAGCACATCCCCTCCAAACACACAGAGATGACTTGGTTAAAACCAACAGCCAGATGGCAGAAAGGACGGAGCTGTCTCCCTCTGCAAAGTGAGTGCTGCCTTCAGAAGAGAAATAGAAGAGGATTTAAGTGTTCCCCCTCCTCCCCCAGCACTACTTCACTGTTAACGTTTTGTACTCCGATTTATCAGTTGTAGGCATCTAACCTCCTCCTGGGCTGGACTCTGAGCCATCTGATCCAGTAGTACACATTGTTCATTGCAGAGGAGTCAGAGTGATGGCCTTTAAAGGTCCCTTTCAACCCAAATGATTCTATTTGGCCACTGCTTTCAGGACAGGCAATGCAGGCTGGCTGCAGCGAGGCCTGATGGCACCAGGGGGAGGGATGCAGGAAGGTTAATGAGTGCAGCAACAGCAAATGCTAGCAGGACTTTACACATTGCAAATTAATTATGTTTCAGGGGATTGTTTCCTTTTGATGAATGCTGAGGACTACAATGGGAAGGTTTTATTTGTCTCGGGGCCTTTGTTAGTCTATTTTCTTTCTTGTACCAATCAGATACGATTTGTTTTAAACATATCCTAAACAGAGCTGGCACGGTGACTTTAAAAGGTCCTGCTGGTAACCAGAACACACCAAGCACAAGCACCAATTCACAAACAGCCTCTGCTTCTGAAGTCTTTAGGGCAGAACCTCTCTCCAAGCGCACAGCTGGATATGCTGACCTGGAAGCAGAAGAGCAATGCCAGGCGCATTTTGTTCTGCTGCTGCTCATCAGTGGTGGGCAACAGGCATGGGATGGTTCTGCCTGCACTCCAAGGCGATGCTCTGGAGAGGAGGCCTGCAGCAATGGGACAAACCCAACTATTCATCAGTGATGGGCAAAAACCAGCCCTCCAATATCAATCCCACCTTTGTTACTCAGAGCTAAGCTCACACTGGCTGGCTACCCTCAAATAAAACTAATTGTGGGTAACACCCTTTCTCGGGTCACTGGAAGTCAAGCTCACATTCACGAGAGTAAAAAAAATAGCCATGTTTATTTATTTCTAATGTGTGACCCAGCACAACAAGGACCAGATGGAGTTTTGAATACAAAATGTGCTATTACTGAGCAGCTGTCGCTTTCAAACCTTACCTGTTTCTACTGAACTCCCAGTCCAACAAATTCCTATTCAAAGGAGCAAATTTTAACCAAGTTTTCCCCACATAGAAGTGAATGACACAGAAAGACCTGTCCTGCGATGAACCTGAGCAGCTCTGAGCATACGGTACTATTTTTGCTTTGAAAATGTCTCTGCTGCAAATACTATCTGACTGATCTGGAACAAAGTCTTATGGAGTCCAATAGCGAGGGATGGAGGAGGGAGAAGGAAAAGGGGAATCACAGGGAAAGGCAATGGCAGAGCTATTACAGGTGATGAAGAACACAGTAGGAAGCAGCAGCAGGATGGCTGTTGGGAGGAGGCTCTGGGGAACCTCTCTTTGGTTTAGCAGCGCATCAGTTGTAATCTACAATGCTGAATTATTCCATTCGCTTACTTTAAACTGCTTCCACACAGGTTTCATGCATGAAAACACAGCGGCCAGGATCAGCCAGCCTGCCAGCAGAGAGAGAAGCTAAGGAGAGAGTGACTAAGCAATTACTTTTGTTTCTGCCTTGGGTTGCAATTCAAGAAAAAGCATTTGTGTCGTGTGCGTTTGATCATACATGACCTTTATTGGAGACAGGTGGGGTCATTTATTATACAGAAGTAACATCACACCATTCTCTTCCAATTTAATTCCTTTTAGTTTCCTTATAAATCTGTAGCAAAAGTGCACTTTTTAACAGCTTTTAATCTATAGTATATATCTTTCAATATTATCTCTCAATCGGGTATCTGTAAAAACGTACCACCAGATATACAAAATACATGTCTAGTGTACTACGCTGATTTTTGTATTTACTGTTAAGATTACTTTGAACTCAGTGCTGTTTGTTTTTGTTTTTTCCTATTTTTTGCAAGACTTACTGATGACAGGCTTCTGGTAGTGCCACCAGGAGAGGACTCACAGCTCGTGTGAGAAGAAGGGGAGACGACTCTTAGCCAGGAACAATCTTCACACGACAGGACAAGATGACAAGGAGGGTTCACTGTTACTGAATACGTACTCCATATAGTAAAAAATAATTTAAAAGATGTCCACATTTATCCTCTGAAGAAAAAGACGTGCCAGGAGAATGGAACCTGCACTCAGTTGGAATACAACGGTTATGAGTAATTTGTATTTGGAAGGGAAATTAACAATTAACGTAAGGGAAACAAGCACGTGCACCCGACACAAGAAGGTGTTTGTGAGATGCTGTTTTCCTGAGGACAAGATTTTGGTAAATGTCTTAGATCCCGTACAGGCCACACAATTGCATAAGTTACATGTCCCCAGGAACAACAACAGCGGAACATACGATGAGTGGCGGTGCTGGGAACAGCCATACAGCGGACAGCTCCTGTGTTAACTAACAAGATGAAAGGACATTAATTTCCACTGGTAGTTCAGAGCCAGCCGCGACAAGCTTTGGCACAGGGACAGGACTTTTGAAAAATAAAATTACATATCCTTTTTAGATATTTCTTACAAACTCCCATAAGTCTTTTCTTTCTTGTTATCCTTGAGATTATAACATATATACACATAACAGATAATGACTTAATTTCAGTCTTCAGAAGACTAACAATTTCCCCTGTTAAGCAAGGCCTATAGAGGTAAGACAATCAGAAGCTTGTTTTTTGGGGGGGTGGGGGTGGATGGGTTATGATTCCCAGCTTGGTACAAACCCTACCAACAGATGACGAGGAGCACTTAGCAAGGTAATGTCTGGGTTGGTTGGTTTGTTCTCCTTCTTACACGTTCATTGTCTTGAAGACTAAGAACAGCTGGATTAGTTTAGTAAATAACGCTTCCCTTGGTTAACCCTTACCAATTAGCACTGTTTCAGTGTATTAGCATAGATTCAAAATGCTAGTTGCATCAGTTTACTACGTATTGAATGAAATGTTGAACAGATCCCTGTTTCAAAAAGAGGGCACTTTTGGTTTATGCAGTAATTCCAAGAAATGCTTTAACTCCAAACTTTCTCCAGCAACAGGTTGCCAGATATTCTTCAAAGTGTAACTGATTCGCTGCTCCCCTAAATCTGCAGCAATGTGGATCCGAGTCAAAACTACTTAGAAAGAAAAACGAACGTTGGGCTGAATGTGGATAACGTCCCATGCCTTCCAAAGAAGAAACAGAACAGTACAAATTAAAAGAAAAGCAGTGCTGTTAGTGTTACCTAAAACCAAGATAATGCATAATGGGGAATCTACACTGCTGCAGTCAGTTTGTCTGTTTGCTTTTTTCTTTTTTGCTTTTTAAATTACAGACTTGACATTTCCAATATGTCTTAGCTTTGTTCTGCTTCTCAAGTCTGAGTCACCAAAAATATCCAGCAACCAGCTGCTGTGCATATCCTAAAATATGCCTTCAGCTGACACTGAATATTGAAATCATTCTGCTAAAATACAGAAAAATGACGATGATAGAAACCAAGGTATAGCCTCGGGCCAATGTTAAATGGTCAAAATTCTACAGTGCTACTTTTAAAACTCTTCTTCAGTCCGTGAACAAATAAGCAGCCAGGTTTCAAGTAGAGGTAACACAGATTTTGGAAGATAGCACGTAAAAAAAAGCCCAGAAAGAAAACTGGAGCAAAAGCTCTTGTTACGGCAGTCAGCGCTAATCCTCCGAGAAATAGCAGAGAGAAACCTCCGTTCGCCCCGCTGGGTCTGTCCTGGTCCTACAGCAACAATGAGGAACTGCTTCTGCTGTCACACACGCGTTCCATTTTGACATATCTTGATCCCTTTTATTTATGCACGCATCCTTTGTCTTAGTCTCTTGACTGGTAGAAGAGGATATATCCAGATTCTGAGTTTTTGGAAATGTCTGATGTAAGCCCATAGAACTCTTCAATGGCCTGAGCATCGATTTTCTGAAAATGAATGAGAGCTAAAGTTAGTCTCAGTAAAAACACCACTTTAAGTATCCCCTTCACAAACAAAGCATTATTTCCCAGTTCTTTGGGGTGATGCTGGAAAGCCACGAAGTATTAACACAACGATATTTCAGTATCATTGAATACAACAAAATAAATACAACACAATTTCTTCTCAGCTTATTAATGTACCGATGACTGAAAAGAAGGAAACCAACATGAGATAAGAAACCCCTGTGAAGTGGTACACTCTTAAGCTGGACTATAAAAAAGGGAAAAACAAAACCATATTCTTAAAGGCTACACAACATTTTTATTTGCCTTTTCGTTTAGGCTGGAGTTACCCTTCCTCACCATAGACTTGTAATGTAAATGAAAAAAAAAATTCAAAGATCAGCAAAGAAAGTCATTGTGCAGCTGGGAATACATAAGGCCCTCCTTGAGCAGACTTAACACTGCTAAAGCAATTGCAATAGCAATTTTAAAGTTCTTGTGACTCTCTTATGGGCAGAAGTCCTGCAAGTGGTGCTGGCTGACTATACCACAGAGCCTGTGGATCATGTCTGCTTTCTGGTCAGTCTTAGAAGAGCTTTCCTTCCTTAGGGTTTGCTGCTACAAAGCCTGCTGCAGTGTTACCGCAAGACTTGTGCTTTAGGAGAAACAACTGAATTGCCATGTTCATAGAATTCAATGGCCTGCACTTAAGTTGTGAAATACTTTAAAGGCCTGGGGGGTCATTTTAAAGGGCTTTCAAAGATGCAATTTCTACTGTCTTGAATCAGCTCCCGAGAACGACTTGGCTTCATATTACCAAGCTTGGTTCTGCAGTCAGTGGAGAACAAGTGCACAGACTGAAGCACTGAAATAAAACACTCCCAACAATATGGGTTGCTCAGCACTCCACTGTGTTTTAGTGCTTTAGGGCTTCATATTCAAAGACGAGAGGCTGCAGTAGCCTGAACTTGTGGAAGGCAAGGTGAGAACAGTCTAAATATTTAAATAAATGAATCAAAAGAAAACCAACCAACAAATAAGGAAACCAGCTTTATTCCTTGAGGACTAAAACTGGGGAAGCAGAGAAGCATACAGAATACAAGAGTGTCTCTGGGTTGAACATGTCTGCTTTGATCACAAAAGGGAGCAGCAGAGACCAACCTGCGCTTACTTAAGAGGAAGGGACCACACCATGACTGCATCAAGGGGCATCCTGAGCTCCACAATCCATTTGGCAGCATGCTACAACACTGCTCACTGAACAGACTTTTGTGTCACCAGCAAACACAAAAGCATGAGTTTCTTTACATGGCACTGCCAAAAACCCACAAGCTTAGGCCATCCTTTTCCCAGCCTTTCTGAAGCACTGCGCATGAGAAAAACACAGGAGGTTTCCAGAGGATAGATCAACTGCAAGACTGAGCAGCAGAAAATTCTCCCTTGAATAGTTTTGTTAAACAAAAATATCTGCTGGGTGGAAAAAAAAAAAAGAAAGAAAGAAAGAAAAAAAAAGATGTTTTATCTCCTCTATTTGAGGACTTCAGAAAAGCTGAAATCCAGCACAGGACTTTTGCATTTTCACACAATTTATTAGCATAATACCTACTGCAAACTGCTAGATACATTTTAATTAAAAAGAAGAAAAAAAGCAAAAGAACATTTTTTCAGTGCTTGTGATATATTTAGCTGACAGCTCAAACATGCTTTATTTTAAGTCCCAACTAGCTTGTCATGCAATCAAATCTATTTCTACTACTACTCCTTCTAAATGCAACGCCAACAACTTACACGGACTAATTCATCCCACAGGTATTTTTAGTCTTATCATGACAAAAGCTGCTTCTTTTTATAATTCCACTATTCAAAGAAAGCAGTGGAAATTAAAGAGGATCATATAAACCTTATTCTTCCCATCCTTAGTTGGTCACGTATGCCAGGGACCACAAGGTTTTACCCCGTTGCAGTTTTACAGCAACAACTGGTTGATGGTTTCACAACTACTTTTGGGGCTCTGTAGCCTCACCTGGCTTTAAGACATCTTTTTCCCCATTAACTGAGCTTAAATAGTCTTTGCTCATTTCCAGACGCTTATTTCAGTTCCTCAGACCAAATCTTTCTTGCATACCATTCACAGCATTCAACTGAATCATGCAAGTCTCTGAACAAATATTTAGGAAGATATGTACAATCATTCTTGCCCTTTTCTGATTTTGGAGAACTCATGAATGGGCGCTTTTCCCTCTGTTTCAAATAAATATCATCACTGTGATGTATCACTTAGTTGCTCTAATGACAATGTACCAAAGTAGTCAGAGATCGTTTACTCAGGCTCCTCAATTCATTTTGCTTGGAGCAGAATTTCATTTGGGCTGACTTGCCTCCTGGATTTCATGCCGTTCCTTCCACATATGCTGTAGTATCTGTGATTCTCATCTGTCTCCAATTGAATTGAATTGGCCTTCCAACCAAACCCAAACAGATAAATAAATGTGACTTCACCGCTTATGACATTTGGTGGGTAATAAGAATGAACTACTTCCAACTGATACTTCAGAGCTATTAATTCCTATCACTTATCAGAAATGCAACAAATCATCTAAATCAGATTAAAGGGGAAAAGGCTCTCTCCTGCCTTCTCTTTCAGATGCAATATTTGTACACAGGTATGAAGAACCTTGGCTTCATCTTCTGGCACCTGCTGACTAATACCCGTCTTGTTACGTAGCCAGTTCTCACTAAAAATGTTAAGTCTCCAAAGCTTAGAAAAATCTGCTTTCATGTTTCAAGAGTCTCTGAAGAGTAGGAGGCTCCCGTGGGGAGCTCTGAAAACAGAAACCCCTCCAGGATTCATGTTCTGGGGATTCAAGCGTTAGGGGCATTTTGCCACTCCATTTCTGAAGACGACCATTGTAATGTCATATAGCATAATGCATTTCTATGGTGCCACTGTAAGGACAATCACAAGCAGCTCGAAAACAGCACTTGGTCAAGCTTGGAGCACATATTTAAATCTCTTTAGGCAGCAGATGGAATTGACAAAAGTAGTTCCAGCTTTACTTTGCGTTTTCAGTGAATAGCCTACAGCCCTAGTAAGGAACTAATTCTCATGAGCTGATGACTAATTGGGGAGAACAAGAACAGATGAGCAAAACTGCAGCTATTTCTTCCAGAAGCTTGTAGCATCAGTCTGCACCACCTCATTCTTCTTGGTTCCTAAATCTCCATAAATTTAGCTTCTATAAAAAGAAGAATGCTGTGCTTCGTACACACAGGGAGCTGAAAGGTAAGCTTCACCTTTACTGCACTTTTAGAAGGTAGGAGCAGCCACGATGGATAGCGGAGAGAGACAAACCCAGTAGGAATGCCTGTCTTACACTCTTCAAAGCAGGTCAAGGAACAGCACTGCTCAACAGAAAGCTTCAACGACCTCCAACAGCTTGCATGTAAAACTCACGTGCAATTTTTCACACCCTCCGTGGGAACAAAAAGCAAATGCTCAACATCACAGGAAACAAGCAGCACCTGCAAACTGCAGCCAGGGACAGCCTTCCGGCAGGAACAGGAATCAAACTCCCAGCTCTGCAGCTGGGATACATGAAGGGCTACAGGGCCACGTTCCTAATCCCAATCAAGATTATGAGAAATCAACCATGAAAAACACACACACACAAAAAAAATCCTTCCAGGAGAAAGAACTACATCCTAACTTGTGACAGCTCCTCCAACTTATTATCCAGTAACAGACAGCATACACTTAAAAGCTCTGTTTGGCACGTCTATTGGAATTGGAAGTGCCAGTGATGTTTGTGGATAACAGAAATTCTGCTTTGACCTAATAGCTAAAATACAACGTAGAAGTGACTAATAGAAAACAAATATAAAATAACTAGGTAGTTAATCTACATTGCTTTTAAAATGTCAAGTTTATCTCCTGGATGAAAAAGACAGCGAATATTTGCATTTAAAAATAATGAAGTGAACATTATTTTCAAAACGAGCTGACAGTTACGTGCTTCTGCCACGACAGAATAAAATGACCCACAGAACACACCAATATGAGAAAGACAATTATTCACAGTCATAACAGCTTTACAAATCACCAGGAAGTTAAGTCATCCCTGATGCTTGAAGCTACCTAAAGAAAAAGTAGAAGTGGGGAATTCACTGCATCAGCATCATCACTTCAACACAAACAAGGACCTTGCTGTACGTGTTCAAAGACTGAACGTCACACCTCAACCCTGAGATCTTAGAAGCACACAATACACCTCTGTCTTTACACAAAGCAGTTCTATGGCGATACCTCTACTATTCAATATTTAATATGAGGTGAAACATTATGGATATGTGAATATTTAACAGGTATGTTAATAAAAAAATAATTTGCTTGATCAGACTTTGAATATTATCACCAGTAGTCCAAACATCTCAGACCTTACTTCAGCCTTCCCAAAATAATTTTTTTTATGCTTTCTACGCTTATGTTTGTTGAGGGAAAACGTCTACAGAAAAGAAAGATGATAGTAATTCAATGCTGCAATTAAATGCAACTATCAGAAAACAAGTTAGCAATGAATAAGAACCCAAAATACGAGCACTTAAGGTCAAGACCACTGAAGTTTACTTCTGAAGTGTTCAGAACTACTGCGTGCACTGGTTTTGCAGACATTTCACAGGTACAAAAGCTAATCCCAGACATAAAAACAGGCCCTTCACAGAGCTGAAGGATGATGCTGTCTACGCTTGTTTTCAGTATGTAAAAGCATACCTACCTCTACAATGTCATCATCAAACAGCAACCAAAAGCCATGGCTCTTCACAATGGTGATATAATGGCCACGATTCGGACCACTGCCAGAAGAAAAGAGAAGGATCAAACACTTATCACTACGCCTATGAAGGCAGGTTTGCTGTTTCCCCACATGACCCCAGCTATTACAGCCAGAGTTGGATTTCCCAGCTTTTGGCGTTGTCTATTACTGCCCATAACACTAATTCCTACATCTTGCCAAGTTGCTTGAATTAAAATTTCCATCTTTGCCACCTCTCAAATAAAGTTTATTTGAAATACACAATTTTGTAAATATTTCAGGTAGCCATTGATAAGTTTAAAGAAAACCAAAAGGCAGTTATTTTGATCACTGTTTTGTCACATTCACCACTACTGGGTATTCTGACCACTCAAGAAAATGTTTATAAGCCTTTGTCTGAAATGCTTAATTTACACAGATGTTTCTGGTTTCCTAGTGTGGCTTAGCAGCTGGCTGATTACAGATGGGCTTCCTGCAACTACTATTCAGAGCTTTCCAGGGCAGCTTCCCACCCAGCCCAACTCTATTTCCTATATCCTGAATGCTTACCTTGAAGGGATGGGACAACAAAATGACCTAAATCAAAGGGAGAAGCATCTACAGAGTAAAGGCACTGTCCTAAAAACCTGTCAGTTTGAGATAAGAATCTGCTGTCACTCTAAACTCAAACTCTGAGAGAACATTTCAGGGACACAGCGGACAAATATATATATATATTTTTTTTCTTCCAACTTTACTTTTTCCTTAGGATCTACATAAAGCAGTCATGGCTTTAGCCAAAAGGAAGTACTTCTCCTTCCAAAATTGTTGATTTACCTTCAGCACAATATCTGTCACAGAAATACACTTCTGTTTAGAGTGATTAAATGAAAATCAAATCACAGAGGCCAAATATTTAAAACAAGTGGTGAAAATTCCAGTATTTCAAAACTATATTCTCTCCTAAGCCTTCTGTAAACTCCTAGTGAGAATTAAAACTCAAGGACTTATGGAACACCTTAAAAGTCCAGTGTAAGACAAGAGGTTTGATAAAAAGCAAATTCACTTCATCCATCTAAATATGTTGTGGCAGTATAAATAAATGGCTATTAGAAATAGGAAGAGATCACAAAATATATTTTAAAAAAAGCACAATTCCACCACAACAGAAATCCCATAGAATTGTAGTTTCATTATACTAAATCTGTACTGTTTTACCCCTCACAAAGATGCTTTAAACATGTGTGTGCGGTAGTAACTTATGACAGTAGAACTCACGCTTTCAGAAGGTAATCATTTATTTATTCAGTTCTATGACTGTTTTTTCCTAAAAGTGATAACTTTTTTAAGTTCTGTTTTTAAAAGGAGGAAATCCCTACAACAATAAAAAATTAATGCAGCAAATTAGAAAGAAAAAAATAACAAATCAGCAGTACACTGTTGATTCCACATGGTGGCACCAGCTTCCAAAGAACACAAACCTTCCAGCCCTGCGAATAGCAACATGGGATCTGTAAATTACTGCCATGTTAATAAGTGCTCTGCAGTATTTGTCTTTTTACTTTAGCTCCCCTGGAAAGCTGGTAGGTTCTTGTTGTTGCCCTTACTTTGCTAAAGCTCATAGAAATGGTTTGTCTGAATTGCCAGCCTATCTGAGAGATGATAACTAAGCAAGGTTTAGAGCACATGTTCTGAAAGCAACATTTAAAACAGTATAAAAAAAAAGTAAAAGATGGCCTACAAATCATCCTTACTAAATACATATATACTTTCAGACAACCAGTTTCACATGCTTCGATCCCATTATAAAATGGTGTATGGATGACAGACTCACTTTAAACGTCAAGACAATACATTTGAAGTTCAGAAGGCACCAAAAATGACATACCTGCCACAGTGAACAACTACAGCCACAAGGTCATACATTCTGTCAGGATTTGTAGCATCTCCTGACGTGTTAAAAAGCCGGAGCTCCAAGGGAAAGACGACACGGTAGGAGAGTTTGGTGTATCGATGCAGCTGGTCCATGTATTTGAACCTTTTTAAGTGCAGAGCTAGAATCATGGGCAACTTTTTCACTCTCATTCTGAACCACAGAAATAAGTTAAACAAAGAACAAGGTATTAGCAGATCATCTAAAATAAAGCTTTATTCTAAACGAGTTTCAGTAACAAAAAGTCTCTTAAAATACATCTAAAATGTTGGTGAAGATGTTAAAAACGCTCCTGTTTTCATATATATTCTGGTGAGAACAGGCAACATTTCCTCCAAAAGATTAACTACACGACTGACATCTGAATGCAGGACAACTGTCAGTTCTGAAAAATATCATTTTTTCAGTGCATCAGTGAGAAGAAATGGATGGAATAAATCCATCTGGGTGCTCTGGCTGCTACCAAGCAAGAAGTGCGAAAAGATTTTTGCACACAGTATTCATAGTGGAGGCAGACTGGATAGCTTTCAGTGGCTTTGAGCTGATTAATGCTAACTGGGGAAAACACAAATGTCTGGAAACACCAGATATAAGCTCTTCTGGGAGGAACACAGAATTAATCTCTTCATTTCTCTCTGATAAGGCTGCCACACAGTTGCCAGATCTCTCCACTTTTCCCTTTTCCTTTCCCCACCAAACACAGTTAAACAATCTTACATTTTCTTTTTATCAGTTTCACAGGGAGTATTTTCTAACAGCCTCCCATTTTAAGAGAACATTTACATGAGCCTGAATATTTTAACCTTACCTCTTCTGTGCTTCCTGTTTACTGCGGCACTGCTCACAATAGTACTTATATTCACTGCACAGAGTTTCAGTATTACTAAACCCTCTGAAAATAGAAGTGAAAGAAAAATCAGATAGGCAGGGATATTCAGTCAGAGCAACCAGTTAAACATTACTACTAATAATATGGAAAAATAAAGCACAAATCAAAGGACAAAATTCTTCTTATTCACATCAGTCATATCTCCCAAACACAGTTGAGGTGTATTTGTCCCAGGATTTGGTTGTGGTACCAATGCTCAGCTGGTAAGATCTGGAAAGGATGCTCCCAGGCACTAACTTTCCAGGCAGCACTCAAACGAGACAGGTTATAAACATCAATAAGGCGACTGTGTTCTGATTCCAGAAACAGCCACTCTGTGTTATATTTGGTGGCAGACATCAAACGTCCAAGCCTACAGCTGTTAGCCACTGACTAGCAAAAGTGGGTTATCTTTCAGCTTCTAGTAATTATACACCCCTTATCGGCTATTAAAAAGCCAGCTGCTATATACAACTTGCTGTATCCTAGCAGCTGATAAGCCATGGATTTGGCAGTCAACTACGTGGAGGAAATTTCTATCAGCAAAAAGTACACCTGACGACAAACAGTCGGACCAGGCAACTAAAATACATTAACAATATTAAATGAAAACATTCTATGAATCCAAACATACCACATTTAGTTTTGTAAAATCTGACTATATTACGTAACAAATTAAAATCCCCATAAAAGAAAGTGAAACCCTATCTTACACATCACTAAGACATCTGTATACTCCTTTACCACTATTAGCTACTAAGAAACCAGCAGCTCCAGTGATGAAGATGCAATACCATAAGCAGAAAGCCTTCAGCTGCTGCACATCAGAACAATTATGCCACGCTTTTCCCTCTGACCAAAAGGGGGTTACTTTTTTCCATTCATTTACCTCAGACAGTGTGTAATTGATGTATTTTGTTCCACATCAACCGATAGATCCAGAAAGTCCTCATCTTTGCTACTAACCTTGAAAAAAAGAGAAACATTTAATAGCAGTTCAGGATCTTGCAGACTTCTTTTAACCATTTCCAGAACGATGCTGTGTCCTCAATGCAAATAGACTACTCTGACTTGGGAAAATATATACATACACACATACTCAGGCTCTTTCTTGAAGTAAATTAAAACTGAATAGCTGGGGAAGCTTTAACCGTATACTCCACTCTTTGTACTGAGATAAAGCTTTCTTCAGCATTTCAGAGTATAACAGTAAATACTTATAGGAAGTGCAGAAACTGTCAGCTGGATTTTCAATTAAATCCCAAAAAGGGTTAGTGGTTAGGAAAACCATCCTTCTATCTGTGGCACAAGCACATTTCACTTCAAAATTCATGAGAAAATCATATTTATGCCATTCAGAGCTTCTATTCACCAGCTAGATGTAATCTTAGATTTAAAATGCCAAGAAAAGTCATTTCAGATTTAATTGCTTCTCTTTTTCTTATCTCTCCCCACTTGAGTTTTCATTGTTTCGAAATATTAAATCAGATACAGCACATTGCTAAGCACAAATTCCTGCTCCAAAGGTGGTGAGGTTCTTCTAACTCTAGACTTCCTGGCACTTCTTTTACTCTCGAATAGAATGGCTATGGACCAGCACCATGAAGCATAACCATAACACTCAGTTAATCCCAGAGTTAAATCAACAGTGAGCAATTCTCACGTAAAAACACAACATAAACTATCAATCACTGACACAAGAAATAACATGAAGACAAAAAAGCAGCTCATATCAGCCAGGTACAGACTGCCTTGATGGAAACAGGGAGGAAGAGTAGAAAAAACACTATGCTTTTTCTGAGAAACATACCTTAACGAGTATTGGTTTGAACATAGAGGTGATACAGCATAAAATAGGCTATGTTCCATATTTTAATAGAGAGAGTGCAATTTCATCTACCCTAATAAATGAAAAAGCGTGCTTAGTATTAGGGAAAATGATCCAGAACTTGTGAAAAATATAAGAGATTTTGTTTTGTTTTAAACGTACAGCCTCACAGTTAAGACATCTGGTTTCATTGGTTAGTGTTCCTTGGAAGATTTCATGGACCCACGTCAGATCAGTCTTGTCTCCTTCTTCACTTTCAATGCTGCCATTCTGGAGTTTGCCATTCTGCTTCTCCTGCTTTTTCTCTTCTTGTAGCAAGTCAGCAATAGTGTTAAGTAGGTAGTTTAGGAATTCGTGTGCATCCTGCTGCATGTAATTATCAAACAATTCTGAAAAGGAAGAGAACGTGGAGAATGAAAAACAATACAGATACTTCATAATATTAAACTCCTAAGCTTTTAGAAATCAGTGTGTACCCTCCATCCTTCTCTATCTTGCTCTATGATCCCACTCATTATTTTAGGTCACACTTTTAAAAGTTTTAAGGAACTTTAAAGTACTCTGTTGTCCTAGCAATGGATGTTAGGTTACCCTCACCTATTCCTCAGGTTGCAAGAAACTGATAGGAAGCTGAAAAATAACATGAAAGAAATTTAGTTTGGGTGTTTCTTAGAACAGATGAAAGCCAAGTTGGTTTGTTGTGTTGTTTTTTTGCTTTCCTATGGGGAAGAAAATAAACAAATACTGATGGGCTGCCTTGGGTCGTTAGCTTATTAACTCCAGCGTTAAGGGGCAAAAATCCTTTATGATTTTATCTTTTCAAGCTCAAGCAGAGATGATAAATCAACATACAGAACCTCCCCTCACAAACTGGAACTGGGAAATAATCAGTAGTTCTCCTTGTAACAAATCTGTCCTACCACAAATGTAAGAAAGCAGGCTGAGAGCTCCTACAGACTGCCTGACCAACTCTGTGAGGTGTGTTCAGCTGGGACAAATTCTAGCAACCACTGACTTGCGGCAGGCTTCTACAGAGCATGACACCATCAGGTATACAACTGGAGTACTGAGACTCGTATACACCCTCTGCACTTGGTCTGTGCAAGTACAGAAACAAAGATATGTAGGTTAATCCTTTTACGACAGAGCTAATTCTGATATAATCTCTCTTCCTGTGTTACAGAGGTGGTGAAATTCATACCACAAACTGGAGTTCAAGAGCGTTCCAGAAATCTGCTAGGACCTGACAGCTTGGACTCACTTAAAAGAGAAACTGTGTTTACATTCTTATACACTTAGCTATTCAGTGCTTCAATCTACATAAAGGCTTCATGTATTCATTTACCATTTTCTTTCCTCAATCGGGAAATAAATTTCTTGGGTGGGATGACTCCCACCTTCTTCTTTTGGGTAGCGATACTGTTGAAGAGATCAGAGAGGCATGTCAGGAGGCTTTCCTTCTTTCGAGGCTGCACTTTGTATGCCAGAACTTTTTCCCGAAATGGACGACAAAAATAAAGTGCCTGCAAGACTGAGTTGCAGTAGCAGGTATTGCCGAACTGGTTAAAACAGAACAAAAGGAAAACAAACATTTTCATATTAGGTCTGTTAAAAGGTAATCAAGGAAAACGGTTGCTCAACAGGAATGTCACATACTGAAAATGGGAAAGTTGTCTGTCAGAGGTCATTTATTGGGGAAATACTAATGGACACCGTCTGGAAGACTCATCCTTTTATTACAACTGGAAGTTGCAGTAAAATGAAGAAGACAACAGTCACAGCGATACTAGGCACAGCATTTTTTCACATAAGGAAGGCACAGACAAAAAGCCAACTGTGGGCTCGCTGCAGAATTAACGCTTGCAGAGACAACATGCTGTCATGCTCCCCTGGATGGAGGAGATTCCTCTGTCACCGATGTGAAGAGGTACCAATGACATAGTAGAACAAAGGGACAAAGCAAATGGAGAAAGGATGAGACAGCATCACTGCATCTGAACCACACAACAGTAACTAAGGTTCAGTGCATCCCTATTTTCAATTTGCCTCTGTCACACACACACAGATTACTGTTCAGAGGTAGTTAGCAAGGTATACGTTAAGTATTTCCTGTTTACAATAAGCTATTACGAGAAGTACATGATGCAGGCAAATCCAAAGAGCAGCTGGTTTACATCTGCCATATCTGAAGGCTGTAAGGCTGTGTCACTTTAGAGAAAGGAGGACAGTGATAACGACTTCCAGAGGCAGCGTTCCACATTGCTTAACAAGGAGAAATGCTCCAACCACTGAGATAGACGCACACAATCTAGAAGAGATACAGCATTTTTTGAGTTATTGCTTTGCAATTTACTGTGCAACTATATTTTACAATGCTGTCTCTTCACCAAAGCGAAGCAAACATTTTATGTTTGCCAGTCTCCAGATATTCTGGCAGGGAGATTCTGCAGCTCAAGAGGAAAGTATTTGGATAAACAAAATGAGCATACAAAGTCGACTACGGAACAAATACGACCACTACTATACATCAGAATTTGGTGTAATTAATGTACCAGAATGATCACAAGCTTGCTGAGCAAAACAGAAAATTAGCAGCTTTAATTCGTCCTGCTTACAAGGTTCCATCATTATGCATACATTAACATCAATTTATACCATATGCAAACAACACAGAACAGCAGTTAAAACTCTCATTGACACAAGGAAAGCAAATATACAATCTGAACAAATGTGAATTAGGATAGACCCTAATTCAGTATCTGCTTTCAGTATCTAAAGGGGAGCTACAGGAAAGAAGGGGACAGACTCCTCAGCAGGGTCTGTTGTGATAAGAAAAGAGGAAATGGTTTCAAACTAAAAGAGGGGAGATTTAGACTGGACGTAAGGAAAAAGTCCTTCAAACAGTGAGGGTGGTGAGGCACTGGCACAGGTTGCCCAGAGAGGTGGTGGTGTCCCATTCCTGAAGACACCCAAGGTTCAGGCTGCACTGAGCTCTGAGCACCTGATGGAGCTGTAGGTGTCCCTGCTCACTGCAGGGGAATTGGACCGATGGCCTTTAAAGCTCCCTTTCAACTCTAAGCATTCTATGATTCTAATTGATGTTACTGAGTGACCTAAAAGAACCAAACAAAAACAAAATTAAATCTGCATACAATACAAAACAGGCACGAGAGCTACCAAAAGCCTTATTAAATACTTTACCTGGATACTTCAACTGGAAGCAGTAATAAATTGGCCTACAGTAATCCCAGAAAATAAAACAGACAGAAGAAGCTACAAATTATCTACCTTAAGAAACTGGGAGGTCATGACGCACCGTAAGTCAAGAAGTTCACAAAGCACAAAGCTACTGAAATTTCAGGACTGTCAAAGTGCATGAAGTCGTTACACAATATTGCTTTGATGCTGCCCACATAGAGCAAAAAGTATTAGAATTAAACTACATGGAAGAGTTACAGAGAAAATTCTACCCAAGCAGCTTTAAAGAGCCCTGACAGTAAGGTGTTAATGCTTTGCAGTAGTCAAAGCTACATGGTGAAAAACTCACGGAATGGTATGCTTTAGGTTTTAAAAATCTCCCTGCAAATAGTATTTCATCCTGCTTTGTTTGCCACCACTCTTACATAACAACACAGCGTGGAAGCACTTATCTTCCTTCACAGAATCACTAAGGTTGGAAAAGACCACTCAGATGACCAAGTCCAACCAACAGCCCATCCCCACATGCCCACTAACTACATCCCCCAGTGCCACTTGGACACTTTTCTTGACCACCTCCAGGGACAGTGACTCCCCCACCTCCCTAGGCAGCCTGAGCCAGTGCAGTACCACTTTCCAAGAAGAAATTCTTCCTATTATCCAATCTGAATATCCATCTATTTTGCATGTTTGTGTTTTAGGTGTTTCACGGAAGCCATTTACTTCACAGAAAGGCCATGCGATGCATTTTATTTCAGAAGTTCTGATTTCTGAAGTGTTAGAACAAAATTCTTTCACCTTTGAGCAATTTAGAGGGCTGGAAAACTTCTGAACAACTCAATTATTGATCTGTCCTTCTCTATATTAGGTACAGCTTTCCAAAAATAAACAGAATTATGCAGCAGTGTTATGATTTTAACTTAAATAGGTCTGTGTTCAGAATGATGCAGTCATATCTTTCCAATCATGTCCATGATTTTGCTTAAAAAAAAAAAAAAGAGGGCTGGAACCACTTGTCTTCCACAGAGAGTCACAAACCAAGTTGGTGTGGCAGCTCTCGGTGGGCTACTGAACATTTCCACTCCTGGAATCAGTTATGTGCACAGACCAAACACACAGTTTGTGTGGAAAAAGAGTCTAAGATGACCTACAAAGAAAAAGCAGGTACAAAAGTAGTTTTTAAATCTTTTTGTCATGCTTATATACGTCTTTTTTCTTACAATTGACTGTATTTAGAGTCTATGTTACTTAACGTTATATGAACATACATAATTTTACACCTCCGATGCCAAAGGAAAAAAATTGAAGGCTCATTTTAAGACAATAAGCTCTTTATAATGAGAACTGAGATTGTTCCACCCCTCTTGCACTCCAGTTCACCACTACACAAAATGCATCTCAGTGGGCTGTCAGTGTCAGAAGCAGCAGTCAGACCTTTCCTCATACACACTGCAGTGGTGGAAGCATCTGCCTGACCGCAGGCAAGCTGGATCTGTTCACTGATCCAAAGAGAAACCTATTTAAGTCTTTTTCTTTAAGCCTTCATTGTCTGTAAATTCAACATCTGATGCTATTTGCAATGCAACTACATATTTACTAGTACTGATGTTGATGTTATGAAACTGCACTCGTTAAAGTGCTGCATTTAATTTCAAGCCATAAAGGAACTATAAATAGCTTAGGAAAAAGCTCTCCAAAACAACAGCATGAAAACGATGATCCCCAAGAAACTGGCTGCAAGAAATAAAGCACAACAGTATTAGTCATATTTCGTCCTTGTGAACAGAGAATGAATGTGGGTATAATAACTCTGGTTATTTTTAGAACGCTGTTTTCCCTCCTCACACTATTCATCACTCTGCTATTTATGTTACAATTGGAGATGCCTTCCATTTTTCTCATTATGGTGCAAACCTCAGAAGCTTTGGAATGGCCATTAACACCATACTTAAGGAGTATAACTCAATGTGCTTAGATGGCTTGTTGTCTGAGAACAAACTGCTAGAGGCCCACACAGAAGTCAATTAAATGAGTTTCTGATGAGCTGCAACAAATTACACTTTATAACCTTACTTGGTGCATCTGAAGGCAGATCATCTTTCAGCTTTCAATGAGACATACCTATACGAACAGTAAACACAAGCATACTTGTGTTTCTAGTGAGAATTGCCAACACCATATTTTCATGTCATAAGAGTGATGCCACAGAACGACCTCCTGTGAACTTCCTACACGTAGGCACAACAGCTGTCTGTTGTAGTAGGCGTCCTCTTCCCTGGAAGTACCAGGAAGACCAACACCAATTATCTCCACAGTTAATTTAGGTAGACAATCCTTGCTGTCTAACGTATCCTAACCAAGTCAGATGTATGCCAGCTGACAGATACAAAACCAAAGCTTTTTAGAAGGACTCATTACACAAGGCAAGAAAAAGAGAAAGAAAAAAGAGCATTCGTACATTTACTAAAATTATTGGCCGGGTTATTATCATTCATCTTCTGACTACTTCCTTAGAAGAGTTTCCCTGAACACCATACCAGAACTATGCTTTAAGGAAAGTAACATTTTCATTTAAAAACCTCAAGGATCCCATATGGAGCTCCAGTGTGTATCACTGCAATATCGTAGCTCTTCTCTATATGAAGAGAATACAAACAGCATGTAGACTTTACTATTCAGTGTCCTTTCCAGATAAATACTGAAGTCTAATAGTTAGAAACATAGCCAGGTAGGAAGAATTCTCTCACTAATCAATATTTATAAGCACAGAAAAATAAATATTTTTATGAAGACAAAGTGTGTACCTTAGTTAACAACACTGCACACATCACACTGCAAGATGTGGTGTCTGCGCAATCTCCCCTTATGTCTAATAGAGAATCCTTTTAAATTCAATGAATTAATAAGTAAATAAATAAAAACAACGAAAAAAACGCATTTGAAGCATAGAATATACACTTACATTGACCAAGCCAAAGTAATGCTCATTCACAGGAAACTGTTCAGGACCAATCTCTTTCTCCAAAGCTGAGGCATTGGCGCCCTGCAAAGAAACAATATGTTAGAGGGGGAAAAAAATCCCCCCAAATCCAACAGAATTCATTACCACCACCACAGGAGCAATGAAGCTAGGAAAACGAGCTCGTTCCATCAAGAAATAACATCTTGTCTTTCCCACGTTCTTGAAAACGAAATCAACATGATGTCTTGTATTTCTAATAAAAGGCACCACATTTCCACTTAGAAATTGTACTTCATCGGGCAGGACTGCAGCAGAGCAGTATCTCATCTAACAGAAGGGACTCTTGCATTTGATTCTAATTGAAAATGAACAGCAGAAAAATTGTTCTCGTCTAAGATTTCAGATTATTCACAGTGACCTAGAAAGACAGTTCACATTTAGTCGAGTATATACACTGTTAGAAATAAAGAAACTTGTAACACACACACAGAACCCTAAACCTAGATGACAGAAAACATGCAGGCTACAAATTACATGCAAAAAACCCATCTCTTCCGGTGATGTGGACTGCACCTTCATGACGAAACAAAGAGAATTCCCTTATTGAACCTATGGGGAAAGAAATCTGTGTAAAACTTAACTTTCACTGTAGTAATATCAACTGTGAAGCTGTATGCAAATCGTGGCTATGTAATCTCTGCAGCCATCAGGTGCTATGTGACCACAGAGACTTCTGCTGTCGCCCTACTTATGGGCAAGTCATGGTTAGAGTGTCTGAATAACTCAGGAAGGTACTTTTCACCATACTCTCTTTGCTAAGTGTATCTCAATGCGCTTTGAACACTCGTAAGAAATCCATTACATCTTTCAATGTTGTTGCTGCTTTTGAAGTGAAGCGTGTCGTTGGTTATTTGCATCACTACCCAAAAATTCTTTTTGAAATAAACCCTGCATTAACTTACAGTTTACAGTAGAAATAACTACCATCTTCTAAGTATTTTTTTCTGGGAAGCACTGTGGACAGACAGGTGGAGCATGACTAGGAGAAAAGAATGGAAGGAAGAATTTTATGAGACATTCCTCAAACTCTGCTCACTCAGCAGCACTTCGGATTGGCTCACTTTCAATTCAGGAAGTTGGAGCTTATAGGGCATTACCAGATATATCCTTGAGTCTCCATCAATATAACGAGAACAGAACTTGTTATTTTATATAGGACCAAAAAATACCATGACATACCCATATAGGGTCTTAGTTACACAGAATAGGACCTAAAGCACGCCAACATTCTGGTTTCAATTTTAAGTTGTCCATTTCAAATTCAAAGCAGTTAATGGATCTCATCTCATTTCCCCATGTTTTTAGTCCACCACTACTGTACAGTTGAGTTCCCACTTGGGATTTGGTGCTTTCCCTCATACCGCTCCATGCTGTCCTCTAACGTTTCTTGAACATCTTCCAGTAGCCCTCCACTGCTTTGTGCTGCATTGTACAGCTCTCTAAGGAGTTACCATCATTCAGTGGAGAAATCCAAGCACATTGGATTCTTGACTTCCGCTCTGAATACCACCCATAACTTTCTACAACCAGTAAACAGAGATTCTACTGCACATGCATCTTGTCCCACAGCTTAAACACAAACTCCTCAGAAAAGTAACAATGCCTGAAGCTAGTAACCTTTTTAACTGGTATTTCAATCAATTCAACTAATATTCTGCTATTAATACAAGCATCAGGCAAGCAGAGTCTCTAAAGATCATTAAAGACAATACAGACAGAACTAAGAAGTTAAAAAAACCTAAGAAACTAAGAAGCAATATAGTTTAAGAGGAGGAATGGAAACTCCATAGTCAGATCTCCTGCATCAGACTTACAGGGAATTACACACACATGTATATACATAAAGAAGAAGAAAAACAAGAAAGACTCAAATCCAAGTACCATAAAAACATACGAAAAGACAGGTGCTGATAGATTTACAGGCAAGGCTCTATGCAAGCAGCAATTACACACAAACATTTTGAGGCACCAATGCCAAACCAAGCAACTCCTCTCATTTGTTTCTCTCCACCCACT
Organism: Bambusicola thoracicus; assembly: GCA_002909625.1. NCBI lineage: Eukaryota > Metazoa > Chordata > Aves > Galliformes > Phasianidae > Bambusicola > Bambusicola thoracicus. The sequence continues at coordinate 25,838 of PPHD01000015.1, forward strand.
CCCTGCTCCCACCTCCCTCTTTCTCCCTCCACCGTCCCCCTCCAAAAAAACCCAAACTACTCGTAAAACAAAACCTAAGACTTGCTAGCCACTGTTAATAGTTAAATACCTCAGTTCATCAGCCACAGAATCTAAGGTAACCAAGCATTCAATTGCAGTGTTTCTGATCTCTCTTGTTAAGGAACATTCTACATTACATACCAAAATCACGCAAACCAAGACAGGACTCAAACTAATTGTGTGGGGAATCGAAACGATAAAGTAGTCACGAAGAATTCTGGGGAATTCACAAGGAAAATAAAATAACATACTGAAGAGGCTCTAAGAAGCGCACATGCCTATCATACCATAATTAAATTACTGCAGTGCAATCAGTATAGCTATTAGAGTGATGCAGAATGGGAGTGAACTCCCAGGAGAACTATGCTCAACAAGGCAACAAATATGGAGAAAAAAGCACTGTAGGGTGGCAAGGCGAATGGGCTTGGTCATGTTTCAGGACAGAGCCACATGGCACAGCTGTGAGTAAGGCAGCAGAAGTGCTGCTGAAGTTCAGTGGCTCACAACCTGCAGCCTCTGCCATTGTATTTCCACATAGCAAGGGCACAAGCTGGTGACTTGAGTCGATGAGCCATGTCCTGCTGTAAGGAAGTCAGATAAGCAGCTTTGTTTTCAGACTGAAAGGTGTTATACACACTTTCCCACCCTTGCTAGAATATTTTTCTATCTGGGTAATACTTCTGCTACAGATCACACAAATACCTGCTCACAAGAAACAATACACGCTTCATAATGTTGGAAATACAAAAGACTCATTTCTCATCTAGAAATGAAATCTAACCAAAGGGGTAAGCATCTGAAGCACGAGACTTCATATTTGGTTATTTGAAGAATCAAGAGAGATGCGGTTCATCTGGCAGCCACAGAGAAATTGTTCTGCATCTTACAGCCTATAAAGCATTTAAAGCATAGAAAAATCAATACTGCTTTGCCAAGCTATGATAGACATTGCGGGAGCAATAAAAATGTCAAGAAAGAAATCACTAACAGATAACAATCAGATTTCCTTGGCATATAAAAGCTAAGCAAATAATGCACAACAGAATACAGCTAAATGTAAAGTTTAACATATCAGATTAGAATCGACTTCTCATTGCTAGCATAAGGCAAATAACTGCGTCCTATAAAACCCCCTGATTTACATCCCCAGACATGCAGGAGGCCATCAAAACACTCTATGGAGGAAGGAACTGCTCTGCTCCTCCGGCGCAGGAAGGGATGATAAAGCTGTAGGTACACACTAGCTCTGTAAGCAGGAAAACACAAATTGGGACAGCAGATAACTGTCTGACCGGAAGAACATCCCCCCAGCTCAACTAAAGTGGCAACACTGCTTTACTGAAGTTCATACACTCTCAGAGACCTGGGAATTGAACACTTCTATGTTGGTGGTGGAAGCGACAACTGAAGTTTCGGCAACGCATAGTCCACATTTGTAGTTTTCTGGAAATTACCATTTCTTACAATGATGTCTCAAAGGTCAGCTGCACTTCTCCAAGTGTCCCCAGTTCTGTTTGCATCACCACCAGCAGAACTGACTCTGAATCCAGAGCAAGCTGAGCCCCGTGGGTTTGCACAGTTCTGGCACTATCGGCCCAACAGCAGAAGGGAAAGCTGCCTGGCCCCTGGAGCTATCGCATTTTAGCAGCTCAGAACACTAAGTGCTGCTAACAATGGCCAAGAAACACCAATAGCATGAAGACAATAAAACATTCTCTCCCGTATCTGCACTACTTTGTGGATATCGGATCTTAAAAGAAAATAAAAAAGGGAGCCTTCCAAGAACACTGTTCTCTGATCCCCAGCAGAGAGGACAATGAACGCTCTTCCAAAGAAATCCCATCACCCAAGTTTGAAGATCACAGTGTGGGGAGTTGTTAACATTCAGGTTTTTCTTCAATTTTCACAGCAGTTCAATGAAGACATCACACCAGCATTAGATATGCGGGAGATACAGGGAAGATAGGATTGAGTAGAACTCATGCTCACCCAAAGAACACAAAAAAAAAAGCTGGCTAAGGTTTTGTTCAGTTGGGTAGAGCAAAAAAGAGATATGCAAAGAGCAGCTTCAAAACCGCTTACCTGAAATAGCTGGCTATGCAAGTTATCAGAAATGAAGAGATCCTACAGCACAGCTCCGGTTTTAACTGAGTATCCCCAAAAAACAGGCCAGAGATCTATCAAGTCCTCCAATTTCCTGTGCACAAATCAGGTATTTGTGGACTATCATGGACTATTACTGAAGAACAAACTATGTTACAGGTCAAATTTCTGATTCTGAACTAACAGTGTTCATGCCTCCTCCTGTAAGTATGTGCTTCCTGCAACTCAGAAGGTAATGGTACAGGTTCCCAAAGCAGTGCTGTGCTATCCTGACAGGCACATCTCCTGAGCACGAAGCTGCCACAGCTTTGGTAGAGAAAAGCATCAAAATTAGCACAGTGCTGGGCCAGTGTCCTTGCTGTTATTTAGAGCTCTTGTCAAAAAGAATCAGGTCAGCGCTGTACCGGCTGCTTGGGCAAACAGAGCTATAAAACAAGGGGAAAAAAACCATAAAGTGGATAGGCACAAGAGATTCACAAGATTAATCACTTCCAACGAGCCCGAGAAAGTCACCTGATTTAAAACACTCTCCATGCACAGCTCCATATGATCTATAGAAGATACAGCCTTTCTTCTAATGCAAATTTCTTACTATTTTTTTCAGCTCAGTGCAAAAATATTAATTCCAACATTACATGCTTTTATACAAACCTTTCATCCTTTTCCCACTGCAATTATTATCATTGGGCTCAGATGGAGTAATTAAGGCACTGCAACATAGGTTACACATCTGAACTCTCATAGGTACGTGGACCAGCTGGCGGAGCAGCCTGCTGTGACACACCAGCTCGGGCTCTGCACCAAGCTAACTCAGCCTTTGGACTGGAACCCATTGGTTCCCACCTCGTGCACAGCACACACCTGCCTGCAAAAGGCATTTCTCTTCAGCAAAGATAAAAAAGGAAAGGGAGAGATTTCAGCACCCTGGACCACACTGCAGTACACAAGCCTTACTGAGGTCCCTAATATGTGGCAAAGCAAACTGTTAATCTCAAAAGGAGCAGGTGTAAGCATCACTTCCCCAAACTCCACTCTGAAAGACTACGGAGTGTTCTCAGCCTGCACGTGGTGCATACAGCAAAGGCTTTGGAGGGGGCAGGAAGGGGGCAAAGCTTACTGAGCATGCTGCCTACAGCCAGGGCTGTGGAGAACTTCATAAAATCACAAAATGCTGTGTTTCAAAACAGACTTGCTACTGCCAAGTGTTCCAAGCCTCGTGTCCAGCTTTAATTAAAGCGTTTTAAAATAAATTAGAGTGCTCTGTGAATTGTTTTACGTACGTGTTTATTCAATCAGGAGCTGGTCTTGCAAGGTCCACAGGATCTGCGCCTTACTTCCTAAGGTGCAGCAAGTCACACACTTGTGAAATTCTGTCATTTCATGCTCATTATATTTAAACGGGTAAAGTAGGTGCCAACTAAAAGAGCATAAAGAAAGGATGCTGGATGGAGGGTAGGAAGTACAGAAGCTACAGCTTAGAGCCTTGACCTTTGTAACGTGGCACTGCAACCAATCCATTTCCCCCTTCTTAGCCACTGTGTTCGAGCTCACCTCAGTGCTCACAGCTACACCTGTGCCTGCAAAGAGCTCCACAGGGCTCCTCTCAGGTGACTCAGTGAGATATGTAAGAGCAGACCATAAAAAGTGAGGCTGTGAGCGCTAATAGAAGGCCATACAGGTTAAACAGGCACAGCGGTACAGCAGTGGGCAGGGTCCATCGGTGTGTATGTGCTTTCAGATGTGATCTGAATGTGTATGTATGTACCACAGTGTGTGAAAGGCTGTGTGGGGAGACTTCTAGCAAAAGCTTAGAAGGCAAAGTACAACCCAAGAACCAAAACAGGATGATCTACAGCACAGCCTTTGTTATGGCTACAAGTCTAGGAATCTCCTGAAATGGCACCTGTAAGAGCAAACCCTGAAAACCATATACTTTTTAAACAGGAAGGGATGCACATGATATTAACTGATGTAAACGTAAACACAGACATAGTCCATGTCTTAAAAGCATTTGTTCCAAATTCTGGTTAAAGAACAAAACAAGAAAGATTCTATAGAGAGTTTCTTGATCTACTGACAGTCTGCTATTTTAGTATCTTTTCCAGGATAGTCACACCTCATTTTTCAAGTTGCAATAGCTCCTGTAGTACACGTCCTCTACTATAATAACTAGCTTCAAGGAACCATACTCTGCCCATAGTTTCCTCAGTACTCAGTGATACGAGAGGTATATTCTCTCACTTTCCCAAGGACAGGGAAGGCACGATATCTTTAAGTTTATCAACAATCTAAGATAAAAACAGGCATCCAAACTTCAGAAAAACTCATCTACGTGGTAGCTCAGGATTGCAGCACAACACCCTACAAGTCACCGAAAGGAAACCAGCATGCGACCCACGTGTGCTGTTAGACTCAGGCTGTGTGCCCACCTGGCACAGCCCTACACCTGCATGCTGCTGCTGCAAGTCCAGGATCCAGAGACCGCATCCATGACTGCCCACTGTACACGGCATTAAACTAGAGCACCAGCAGAAAACCTTCTATGGAGTGACCTACTAACTGCTCCGCAAAAGGTTATGCATCCTTCTTTCCTCCCTAAAATAAAGCGGGTCATTCTCAAGCTGAGCGCTACGGGCAAATATGAGCATTTGTTTAACAAGTCAATAAAGAAGCACTGCTGGAATCAGAAGCCTGCTTTGCTAGCTCTGCTTTTATCCTTCCTTCTTTCTCAGTGATACCTTCCCAGACGTAAATGCTTTTTCTCTGGCAAAGCTAAAACAGACTCCTAAAAATATAGGTGAAACTGCAATAAGCAAGCATTATACAGCAGCGACATGAAAGCCCTGCTTGGGATGAATAATAAAGTTACTCAGATGGCAAATGAAAATGCATAACTTAAGGTGATTCAGCCATCTCTTCTCTAACACTGAAGTTAATAATCATATCCATGCTGTCCTGATTCAGAGAAGCAGAATAGGACTACCGCCAATTTGTAAACAGGGTTCGAGCTCCTCATCAGGCATGTCTTACTGGTTCAGAAAACAATTAGATGTGAATCGAGGGGAAGCATCCCTAATTAACTTCCCAGGAAACACCAATACTTCTGCTAACAGTTTAATTTTGTGAAAAGCCTGAGGTAAGAAGGAACAGATCAGATCCATGCCTCATGCTTTGCTTCACGCTACTGTTCTGGCTTACTTAACCAGCCAAAAAAAATGTTGTCAATGGAACAAACCAACCTGAGCCCTGAGTCAAAAGCCCAGCTGTGTGCTGCCTGCCGCAGCCCCTGGGGCACAGCAGCATATCCCAGACCAGGTGACACAGTCAGAGCATGGGATGTCAGCCCTCCTTCCTCTCTTATTCAGGAGAGGATTTGCATCTGTCCATGACTGCACATATGCGACAAGACTACAAATGAGTATCAACATATCTCTGAAATAAGAGCTATACATTTTTACCTTTTGCTTCCTGAAAAAATGCAAGGGGAAAAAAAAAAAGCCTCAACAATCCTTTCTCCCAGTTTATCTAGCAATCATTTGCAAAGAGGCAATGAAAACTCCTAGTGCCCATGATAAGGATGAGTGCTAAGAAACAAAACTAAGCCAAAGGGACACAGCAGAGAATCAGGGCTCCAGTCGGTAGCTCCTGGCTATGGATGTGTCTTGCCATACGGTGTCCACATCTTAACCAAGCAATGAACCATATTCACATTAACATGTATTTTCCTATGGCTTTCCAATCTTCACAAGGCCATAGTTGCCACACAAACGTTATGCAAGTGCTGAAAGAGGGACTGCGCTCATATGCAGGAAATGCAACAATCAGGAGGCACCAGAGAGATGATCCACACTACAAAAACCTGGAAGTTATTTTAGGGAGGGGGATCTAATTAAAGCTGCAACTATATTGCTGTATAGTAATGAGTTCAGGCATTCAATTTAAGTTTTAAAGAGAGACTGCAGAACAAAGGGGTCTGTGAATGTCCTAATGCCATGCTTTAGCTCTGCAGAATGAAGTGCAGGCAAGGAGTAGGACTGTTGGAAAAAGCTGCATACGTTATTAAACACACGTAAAGTACTATACAAACAGCACATATTAGCATAATCCTGAAGGGAGCAGTTTCCCAGAGGGACTTTGTCAAGTAAAACAAACAGCATTTCTTACTGGACTTTGACTTAAGTATAAGGAAATAAAGAGGTTCTCTTTTAAAATATAGCACCCAGAACCTCATATTTCATGTGCTAGCTGAAGAAAAGGTATGGTGAGACGGCCAGTAAGTTCCACCAAGTTGTACATGCACCTACAGCACTTTCACTGGAAACATATGCAGCATTTGATGAAATGGTTCAATCAAAAAGCTGGAAGCGGATTTCTGCAGGAGAGAGGAGAATATGTAGTGTCAGTGGCTCTGCTCGTGGCTTTCTGTAGAGAAATGAAACAATAACTTCTGCAGGCAAAACAGAAGAAGCTGCTTCCCCAAAGCTGTAATGGGATTAAAATGTTAAACATCTGCTTTAGAAGAAAAAAGACAGTACTTCGAAATGGACCTTGATAGGCTACAAGTACCTGCTTCGCTTTCATCTAGCATCCCAACCAAGACGAAAGGAGAGATGAGGCACAAAAATGAATATGTATAGTCAAAGTCTCTAAAAGCAAAACACAAATTCCGGAATGATTATATCCAGGTTTAGCTCTGCACTCATAGGAAATGCATTGCCTTATGTTCATCATCTCAACCTAAGGCTCAGTCAGCTGATCCCGGGAACGCATCCCAAATACTGCATGGGACTGAGTCAATGCCTGCCTCTGGGGGACAGAGCTTCACACAAAGCCATGATCCAGCCAGCTACCTCCCATACCCTTAATTTCACCTGTGTGAAGTATTACTGTGGCTCCCCGAACACCGGGCACCACTGCAGTCAGTTCACTTCATTCTCAAGTTAATCAAAGCCGTGGGTCAGCATCACCATCCCTGGAGATGTTCAGGACCATGGAGATGAGGCACTGAGGGACACTGTCAGGGGGTATGTGGGGATCTTGAGCTGGACTTGGTGACCTTAGTGGTCTTTTCCAGCCTTACTGATTCTATGATTCTAAAAGAAAGAGAGAATCCCCATGGCTTTTACACTTTACAACCCCTGTGGCCTTTACACAGCTCTGAGGTCACTCTTTGCAAACTGCTGCACCCAGAGCCTTTGTGATGCTGCAGCCCAGGACCTGCTGCCACTAACACATGAGATATTAAACTCAAGTTTGACCGCCTGGAGCAACAGAGACATAGGACTGTAAAATGCAAAGATCCTTCAGCTGTGTGCCCTCAGCCCGGTCCTGTGCTGAATTTGAGCCACTGACCCCCACTCATAGCGATTAAACTCCCCCTGATTAAGCTCCTCACGCTGAGAGCAATATGTTTAGGCAGTGTATCACCAACAGGAGATGGTTCCGTGCTATGACTCAGCCGTGCCTGCTGCCAGACGAACCCCTCGCTGGCCTCTGCTTATGCAGCAATGAAACCTCATTAAAAATTCCGCATAATCATGCAATTACGAGTCTCCCTCTTGCTGGGCTTTCATCAGCAACACGGATGATACCCTGCTACGTGCGTTCCAGCAGAATGATACGGCGCTCACATTAACTAGTACAATAACCTTAAATTGAGCTACTTAGCGCAAGAAACACTGCGAACTCAGCCAGAAAGAGCTCACACCGACTCCCCTCAGCTACTCTCGCCAGGAGCGCAACCGCCCACCTGCCCGGCACGCACTCCCCGACACAGGGCCGAGATCCGGGCCTCCTCGCCCCGCAGAGCGCCCGGCCTCGGGCCCCTTCCCCGCCGCAGCCTCCGCCAGGACGGGCTCCCACAGCCCCCGCAGGCCGCCGGCCGGCCCCGCCGCGCCGCTCACCATGGTACAGATGGAGGCGAGTCTCCGGACCGTCATCAGTACGTCCATCCGCCCGCCGCGGCTCCGGGCCCCGCCGCCGGCCCCAGCGCCGCCGCCGCCATGTTGGGACGCAGCCGCCCGACTGACAGCGCCAGCCGGGCCGGGGTGGCGCAGCCGCCAAATGGGGCCGGGCGCCGCCGGTGCGCTGCCCAAAGGGGGCCGGGCTGCGCCGCGCACTGCGGGTCCTCTCGTTCCGCCGCACCGCGGGGGCCGGGCGCGCTGCAGGCAACGCAGGCCGAGCTGGTGGCACCGCGCCCGCCGTGGCGGGGCTCTGAATGGTCTGGTTCAGGCTGGATATTAGGAAACACTTCTCCGAAAGAGTGGTGAGATGCTGGCACCCAGGGAGGTGGTGGAGTCAGTGTGCATGGAGATGTGCGAGAACCGTGGAGATGTGGTACGTAGGGACGTGGTTGGTGGGCACTGTCAGTGGTAGGTGGACAACTGAACTGGATGATCTTGGAGGTCTTTCCCATCTTAATGTTCCTGAGATTTGAAGTGTGGCTTTTACAGAGCTGTCCAGTGTGATGAAGGAGTCAGGCATTGTTTCTGCAGCAAACAATCGTTCTCTGCTCTCACCACGTGTCCTCCTCGCAGCGCAAACACAGAAAGGAGCCTTTCAGAGCACAGCACTGTGTTAACAGCATCTATTGTACGCCCAGCAGGAAAGGAGTGAAGAATGCTGCCCAGATGCCGTGTAACGCTTCACAAACTGCATACCGAAAGCAAACACGTATCAGAACAAACCATCCCCCAGATGGGTGGAAATGCTGCTTGTCCCGGTGGCGTACAGAATTCTCTGTGTTGAACCTGCAAGGAACCCGACTAATATTTCGGGTTCCCTATAAATGGAGTGCTGTTAAACAGTGATGGTGGTGAGCAGGGAAGCCCTCAACAGCGTGGCACGAGCAGCACCCCATGAGCAGGACTGTTTCCACATGCTGCCCTTCTCTTCAGCCCTGTCCTTGTGGGAAGACCTTTGTGGAAGGGGTGGTTCAGTTTCCAAAGCACGCTTTTTTATGAGGCCAAGATGTTTCCATTCTATTTGAGTTGCTCGCCCGCAGCGATGTTCTCTTATACACACTGTACTTCCCACGTCATCTGCTACGGGATCCCAGGAGAGAGTATTCCACAACCTAAAAAAAAACCTTAAAAATACACTGAAAGTGAAAAATGACACATGTCACTTACAGGGTTTCCATGAACGCACTGCAACAAAATTAGAGACAGGAAGTACAGAAATAGTGGAATCTGTACAGCGTTTAACCAAATTTAACAACGTATTTAAATGATCGCCTCCCTGACATCCCAAAATAGAATCAACTATAATTTATCGTGGATGTCGCAACAGAATCTGAGGACATTTCCTTCCCCTCTGGCCTCAGGATCAGAATGGCTTTGTGCCGGGTAAAAATATGGTGCCAAAATGACAGTCTTGTCCCCAGATGACATCTTCCCGAGAGGACCGCTGAATAACAAGGCCTGATTTATAATGTCTGCACAAGGTGCAGTCCCAGATATGTAGAGAAATGCTAGCTCCTTATTCACATCACATTCAGCGCTGTTCCAATCTTACCTTCTACAGAGGTGCTTTGCAGCTGCCCTTCCAGCTGGCAGGAGCTGGGAAGGGTTACTGGGAGAAACAAGATGGTAGAAAATGCTGCTTTTGTTTAGTGCCCAAGCACTGCAGGGTGAGAGCTGGCCTTTGGGCCTCCAGTTTACCACAAAGAACAAAGGCAATGAGACAAAGCTGCGAAGATCAATCTGTGCTCCTTTAGAACAGGCTGAGGAGTGGGGGATGCACACGCGAGCCACCAGCAGTGAGATTTATCCCGGCATCTGCAGAAGCGGCTTTTCCCCAGCACCACACTTTGCATTTCTGCTCAGAAATGAGCCTGTTTCTCCAGCAGCGTTGCCATAACGTCAAAATACTGTACAAAAACAACAGAGAGACACTGGGGTGAATGCAACCGCTGCAAACAGACTTTTAGAGGAAAGATCACTTTAGCCAGTGCTGGGCAGAGGGGGAATGAGCCTTTTTCTCCATGCGTGGTGGTCTTAGCAGGACCATTCTAGCTCTGCTCCTCTGTTTCTCCCTTTGTGAAGTGTGTAAGGAATAATTCCATCCAGTTTGGAAAGCAGTTTGAAGTCCCTGCATGAAAAGCACTACGGTAAACAACAAATATTTTTATTTTTAGAATACTTCATCTCTGAAAACACGTACAAGTGGCAGTCACATTAGAAACACAAAATCCTATAAAAATCATAGCCAAAAGCAACAGACACCAATCAATAAATCTTTACAGTTTTGGTGTGGAAACGACGTATTCTCTGTGCAGCATGCAAGGGCGCGGATCTTTGCATGGAGCAACCCAGCCAGTGGTTCGGGAGACCTCCACAATCATCCAAATGTTTTCAGAGCCGCTCTGGGTTTTGCAAACATTCCCCCTTTAACTGAAGCTATTGTTTTTCCAAGAGAATTTGAATTGAAAACATGCGCTTTTTAAGCTAAATATAAGTCCATTGTACACAAACAATTAAAATCTCTTTCAAAAACAATTCTCGTCCTACATGCCAAGGGTTATACAATCTCAAATAGTGTGAATCGTCTGCATGGTTTCACTCAGTGAAAAGACTGTTCTGACAATCCAGAAAATCAGATAAAAATCAGATTCAAAACCTCTGGCTTGTATTACATATCCTCCTTGGCTTGTTCTTCAGGATCAGAGCCATAATGTTACCTTTGTTGTTGTTGTTTAAGAAAGGAGCTTGGGAATATATTTACAACGTTTGGAGAATATGTTGCTTTTTTATTATCGTCTAAAAAAACGAAACAACCGTTACATCTGGACAGAGATTCCTGCACATCCTGCACACAGTGGCAGCGGGCTTTGGTTTGGAAGCGTAAGAAGCCTGGGCTAGGGTATGAGAAAATGAGATTGAGCTGTATGAGCAAAGGAACCAGAGATCGATTGGTCTGCTTCCAAGATGCGCTCTAAAACTGCTCCCACATTTGTTGTAGGCAAATAGAAGCCATCACGGTTGCCAGAAGAAGCAGTTCAACATTTCCTTCACCGCTGGGCTTTCTTTCATTCCTGCCCCCACACAGTTCCTCTTGGGTGTCAGCACCAGCACCTGCACTCGGCTCTTCCAGAAGCTGCTCCATGCCCACGACCGTTCCAGCTGCCCAGCTCTGCCCCTTCTCACACCCCACTGTGTTGGTGAGATGCAGAGAGCTGCAGGGTGGAGCTGGGGGTGCTCGGAGCTTTTCTGTAAGCAGCAAAAAGCTGTCCCATGCCTTGTTCTTCATTCCCCTTCAAAGTTTTGTTGGCTTTTTTTTGCTGCTGTTGCACACAGAGCTGTTGATCTCAGAGAACTGCTGGCGATGACTCCAGGGTCTCCTTCCTTATTTATGAGTGCCGCATCCAAGTTCAGCATCATTTAAGCATAGTTTGTGTCATTCTTCTTTAGATGCATTGCTTTACATTCATCTAGACTAAAGCTTCCCTGCCAGCTTTCTGTGCACTCGCTTCTTGAGAACCTTCTGGAGTGGCTCAGCACTGACACAACATTCGGTTACCCCAAAGGACATTTACTTCTGTTTCTGTCAACAGTATCTCCTCTTCCGGAGCAAGTCAGCAGATGCGTGTTGTTCTAAGAATGCCTCTGCTAGTATAGAATGTTCTACATGGTACTCCTTAGCTTATCTGGCCTTTTTCCCTGCACTTCTGGCCACCTAGACACTGATAGATTACTGCCATTTGTTTTTACAGGAGAGCTGTAGTGATGAATACTTTTATATTACTCACTAGCATATGCTTTTAATAAGAAATGGTAACAAGGGTTCCAGCATCATACTTAGAGACATACCATTGCTAGTTAATCCCCAAATTTATAACGTGTCCAGCTTAAGGACACAGTTCAAAGTGCCCTGCTTATTGACCACGAGACTGTGAAATTTTCCTCTCGCTTTGCCTGTCCTTACAAAACTTCTGCAAGATTAAGGCACCCGACTGAAATATCCCAGAGAAGATTTTTCAGTGTTTGGGTGTTTCCAAAAATTTGGAAGCTCATTTACTCTATTCACATAGGAGTCATGTCCCAGAAGGCACGTGATCTGGTGGCTCCCTCTCAGCATCATGAGCTGCAGAGCCTTCCAGACCTTTTGCCCCACTCCTCCTCAGCTGACTGTCATGATGGTCAAAGTAATAACCCTGCGTGCTTACACAACTCAGCACAAATATTGCTTCAGAAGAGGTTTTTAGAGGGGAAACTGCGCCCTGGAAAAGTGACACATTCATGAATCTTCCTTATCCTGTGCTTATTTTGATGGACTGCTGTGCACCAAAGCTGGATTTCTCTGAAGCTCTGCACCCAGTTCACACGTGACATGCTTAGGTCCTCTGTGAGGCTGGCATGGAAATGGAGATCATTTGAAAGGCTGGCACCCAGTGCTTTGAGGAGTGGCAAACTAGAAAGCTGGCCCGCTTCCCCTTCTTACTGCTCATAGCCATGGCCTGGCTTCTGAAACCTGCTGCGAGAGCTCTGTGTATGCTGTGATTGAAAGCAGCTGCATGAAAGCGTCTGCGCACAGAAAGCTCTTTTGGTGGCTGCAGCCTCTCCGTAAGGAACCGTGCCTACCCTCTGCCTGGCAGGAGCATACAGAGGGCAGGAGAAATCCGCACGCCTGGGTCTCCGGGGCCTGTGGGTGGATTAGCTGCGGTGCCACTTTCCGTCAGGATCTGTTTCCCACACGGCGTGACGGAGCGCACGTCTCAGCTGTATGCTGCAGGCACCAGGCTCGCCTCTTCCCATCGCTGTCTGAAGCCCTTTGCAGACCTCTTTTGACCAGTTTCGCAGAGATGAATGCTCAGACTATCTTTTCTGTAGTTTAATTTATATCTGTTTCATATTATTTGCAGTCTTTTTCTGGCTCATTCCCTCCCCACCTATCTTCGCTTTCTCTTCCCTCCCCGTTATCCTTGATAACTGAGAGTTGACTGTGGCTCGTGTACGGTTACATGCTCTCATCCCTGCAGACCTTCCAGCCGCCAGCTGTCTCAACACTACACTAGGTTTTCCTATAGAAGTCATTCTTTCTTCACTCCCTCTGTCTGGCTCACCCTGCTGAAGGATCCTGAGTCCTTCCTCAGCCTTCCCATAGCTGTTGTCAGCCCAAATTCACTTATCCATGCTTAGAGACACAGCAATGCCCCAACGTGGTGCCGATCCACATTCCAGTGGACCATTGCAACTATCGCCACATAAAAACGATGTAGAAGAAATGTATCCTGGAGCATACAAATGTGAGCTAGTACTTGGAGATAACCCGGGGCAGTCTGATCCAGTGGGGGTCAACCAGACCATGGAGGGGGGTTGGAACTGAATGATCTTTAAGTTCTCCTCCAACCCGAGCTATTCTGTGATTCTATGAACCCACTGCTCTCGGAATTCTGCAGAGGAAAAAAAAAAAGAGGTTTATTTTCCTGAAGAGGAGCGTCCCATCAGCTCCAGCACTCTGAAGGGGCCCTACTGCAGGGCACAATAGGCCAGGGAGAACAACAGAGCGTGGAGTTGGAATCGATTGAAAATGCAGAGAAACTAGACAGGCAGAATGGGATTATTTAAAGCAGAACGAGAGCAGGGCGCTGGGGTGATGGTACCTCACCGCAAACACGGCTGCGACGACCGAAAGCCAGAAGGACCTTGTTTTAGCCAGGAGCCAAGGGGAAGCACATCAAACAGGCAGCGGGGAGATAAAGTGGGGAGCGGGAGCGTGGTGGGTGGATGGAGGCACACGCTGGTGCCCGGCTGGAGGAATGTCATGGCTTCACTTGTGATTGGCTGCCGAGTGGAGGAGTCAGTTTTCACGGGGGTTGATCAAAAAGTTTCCTTTTGCTTTCCAAAGTCGCTGTCTGAGCAGAGGCATGGGAAGAGGAGGCCGGTTGCTCTAAGAGTCCTCGGGAAAGCGACTTAAATGCAATGAGAAGGCTTCTCTTCCCAGGGACACGCAGCCAAGAACAGACGCAGAGAAGCTGTTTTCCTCCTCTTCTCTCCCAACTCCTACTGGAGTTGATCAGCTCTCATTTCTGGCATGCGTCTCATCTCTCAGGATACCATGTCACAGTATTCTTCTAACTTTCTCTTGCTTCCCATACCAGAGTATCCGGTATTAGACTGCGTGCCCAACAAAATCATCAAGCTGGTGGTGCTGGGTGGCAGCAGCGTTGGCAAGACAGGTAAGCCCGCGGGCGTTGCTCTCACTGTTTGTTTGCTGCTGCGCTACCTGCGGGTTTGCAGCTCACGGCCGCGGCTGTGAAAACTCTCATCACCTTTGCAGCCAAAACATTCTAAGTTGCTTTGTTGTTTTTGCTGTTGGCTTGTTCTGACTCCTTTGTGAGGCAGGTTTGCTGCAGGGCTGTGACCAGGCAGCGTGAGGACAGGGCGCAGCGAGGGGAGTTCTGTGCTCACAAATGAATCTCCGTGGCCCTGTGTGAATCATTTAACCGCATCTTCACGTCCACACCCCCAAAAATGGGGCTAGTGATTTCTGTTCTCCTGTTGTAAATGCTGACTGCTGTGTGGACAAACAGCAGCATTACAGGATGTGCCTGCCTGCACTATTCTGCAAAGGACAGAAAAGGAAAGAAGGATAAAGGGAGCATTATTGCTTTGGAATAGATGGTTCGTGATCTGTTTTTACTACATCTGGGGTTCCACAGCTCTCAGGAAGGTGTTTAGTTGTTTTAGATTTGAAGCAGCTACATTTCTGTATTATTTTTAGCTACTTTGTTGGAGGGCACGGTCAATTTCATTTAAAGGTACCAAGGAGGCGACTCAGTACGCACTGTGAAAAATATATATACTATTTTATATGAAATAAACCTATGAGACAGTTGCTTGCAGGATAAACTGGAGTGCTTTTGAAAACGTTTAGGAATCTGCTGAGATGAAAGCAGTAGAGGAATATAAGTCACCGTGGCCATAAAGGGGCTTTAAATGTTATCAAGAGATCACGAAAAAGGAAAATGTTCTAATCCAGTAGTGCATGAAAGCACCACGGGTTAAGATGAATAAGGTGGCCCAGAGCACTGGAGCATGACCCTTGTGTGTACAGCACATGCAGTTTGTTTGCTGGATGTAATCAGATATCACTAATGGGTTTCAAGAGGAGGACTGAGGATTTCTAAGGCTGGGCAGAGCCATTTGATCTCTCAGCCACACTTCTGTTATGGCACAGAGGCCTTAGAGCTGGCATTTGGATTCATTTCAGTACTGTAAGGGTTTGGCATGTTACTCTTCTCCTAAATTATTTTAAACCGAATCTGCCGTCACAACAAACAGCCCTCCACGGCCCACCCCACACCACACAGCCTCACTGAACTCGAGGGGTGATTTACAACACAAATGAATTAAAGCACTGCTTTAGCTATCACAGTTTGGCCCCAATCCTTTTTTCGTGAGTGCAGAGAGAAGGATTTGCAGAACAATAAGCGAGCAATAGCAAGATTAAGTTGGTTTCATATTATACTAACTCTTCCAGTAAGATACTACATGTGTTCTGCCTTTGGTTCCCATTAGAGGCCCATATTTTTTTCATTGTTTTACAGCTCTGGTTGTGCGCTTTCTCACTAAGAGATTTATTGGAGACTATGAAGCCAACGCTGGTGAGTCTGTTTTCTACTGCAGGGCTGCAGATAGCTTGAAAAGGAATCCATGCTCTTTTGTGACTGGTGCACATTACAGGAAAGCTGAGCAGTGTTAGATGTCCATGAGGTGCATATTTTCAGTTAATAGCCTCAAGCTATGAAAGCAATAAATCAAAGCCTTATTATTCACGTTCCTGTTAGCCATTTTTTTCCCCCCCAGCTTGATGGAAAAGGATCAGAGTAAAAGGATTGCTAGGGGATATACCTATACTAAAGCACAGGCTCCAGGAACAACTTGTATATAGACCAAACCACAGAGAGCCAGTGCTGCTCTCTGCGGCCCCTGGGAAGCCAGAGGAATTTCAAAGCACACAAAAGGCAATTCAGAACTTTTCTTCCCCGTGTATTCCTTTTCTTTTGGTGGCTCCTGTGGCAATGGAGAATTTCAATTTGAAGTCTTCTTTCTGTAAGATAAGCAAAGCGGCCATGCAAACTCCTACTTCATTTCTTGCTTTGTTCTGACATCTCAGGAGATGTGTTCATGTGAACTGTTTAATTCACAGCCTCTGTTCCAAGTAAGCACTAACTATTTTAGCCAGGACCGTAGAAAGGATCGGTGTGCTCAAACCTACAAGCACATCCCACACGTAGGCTAACATTTTTTGAGGGGGTGAAAAAGGAGGGGATAAAAAGCAGTGACACATACTGAATTGAAGACACACAGTGAATTCAGAATAATGAACTAGGAGCAGAGATGGCAGTACAAGACACGTTTGATCTCTGCTTGTGTGATGAAATGAAGTCTGAAAGCTCCTCCGTACAGCCCCCTCTCACTGACCCCAAGCAACCTTGATGGCTGCCTGCACTATTTCTCTTTCTTTTCCTTCGTCTTTTCTATGGGAGACTGTACATCAAGTCAGACTTCTGAGCTTTGCAGTGGATCATTGCCGAGAACCACATGCTTTTCTCATTAAGCTACCAGCCCAACAGCCATGCTGTAGAAGAAACAAATATACCAGAAATAGGAAACAGGTGGTAGTGTATCTGTGACCATTCAAGCATGCTGTTCCTTCAGCTGAGTGTAAGGCAGAGCACAGCCAGTGTCAGGAAGTACCAGGTCTTTTTTTCTACAGTGTATTACAGAGTAAGAGCGATACGTTGCCTGGTCTTGGTTCAGGGGTGCAGTACTTTCCCATAAACCAGCACTGTTTTTCCAGCTTAAAAGCTGATGTGTTTTTAAAAAAAAATCTCCCCAGGAGGGTTATATTACCTCACAGAGTCAGTATTAATATATAATATGATAATGTTGGATCCAGACGCAGCAAACTTCGCTATATTGAATTTCCTTATATTGTAAATACTTCTATGAGCTCAGAATATTTACCACTGGAATAAAAACACTTGTTTCCTTGAACCAAGTCTTACACAGGCAATCTTCAAAGAGATGGCATTACTGTCACTAACTGGCTGCCCTGTTGGCCTGCAGTCCTTACTCTCTGGTAGATAGGATTTCTCTAGGTTTGAGATGATGGACATTGTTTTAAGATGTACCAATGACAGTTGTAGTTGGACAACACTGAAAGGTCATACACAACAGCTGTGGCTATAGCATTTCTTGTACATCCATGTGACTTGCACTAAGTTCTAAAGAAAAACAATGATAACATCAATCTCTGAAGCTGTTTTTATCATAACCATGGATAGTTTGTAGGATGAAAAGATTTCTTTGTCACTTAATCTGGACTTCATTAACAAAATAAAACTCAAGCATAGAACAGCGATGCTCTTCAAAGAGCTGGGTCGGCCCTAGGATTCTTTGAACCAGGACATGGCCTTCAGAATCAGTCCTTCACATTGACTCCAATTCAAACTGTCCAGTCTTTGGGGATTTCAACCAAGCTCTGACTGCTAAAGTCACACAAATCCCAAAGAGCATCTGTGTTTTCCGTATATAGTCACCTGCTCTGCATCCAAACCTAGAATACTTTCCTTTCTTATAAGGAAAATGCAAAAGGAAGCAGTTCACTTAATTTACAGTAAACACCCAGATAGCTTGGCTTGAGATTAAAAATATATACTGCCTACATTTTAAAAAGCTAACAGTACAAATTGGAAACCCAAATGGGATTCATGCACCTGCTTTAACTGAATATTTGACTCAATACTAAGTGCTGTCTTTCCCAGATGTCATCCTGGAGATACAGTGGAAGCATTGAACCACATAACAAATACAGAACCACCTGACTTAAATAAGCAGCCACACGCTCTCCCTGGTTCCACTCACCTCTCTATACACAGTTATGAATCATAAGCCACAAATTCTGACTTTCAGCACTTCCATTTTCCCCTTATGTACTATTTCTTTGTTGTCACAGTCCCTGACTCTAATGATCTTGCTTTTCCACCAGGTGCATTGTATTCAAGAAAATTCACCATAGATGGGGAACAGATCTCCCTGCAGGTGCAAGATACTCCCTTTGTTTCACTGGAGGTAAAACATCTGCTCAGTGCATCAGTACTTTTACAACACAGTTACTGTCTCTTGTTTGCTGCCAGCATGTTAATCAGTAAATAACTCAGCTTTCCAGAAGAAATACATCTGGGCTCAAACCCAAATGAAGGTGCACCTTAAACCCCACCAAAACGAGAGGTTAAGTCAGGTTCCTTTAAGAGGAAGTCAGAACTAAAACAAATCTGTGTCTTTCTGAGGGAACGGTTCTCACAGAAGTGGCTATTTCAGCTAGAGTGCTTTTCAGTGCTTTCCTTGCTTGTTTTTTAATTTTATTCATTTCTTATTTCTCAGCTGTTAGCATTTACATACTTCCCTCTTTCTATTGGTATTTGAGATATTCTAGATTTAGTACTTGACCAGGAGCCAAACAGAATCCAGAGTTAAGATATCTCTTTCTGAAGAGCAGTTTTACTTGCAGAACAAGATGATAAAAATGATGTCAGGAGAGCAGGAATAGAATGAAATTTGGTTTTATGTGAAAGGTGAAAATCTCAGAGGAGTAATAATTCCTATAAAAAAAGCTGGGATTTCATGGTAAAATTAGGCATCCTCTTGTTGCCACCAAATCTAACCTTCTGAAAAGCCATTCTAGAAGCCTTCCCATTATTCTAGTGGGACTTCAGAGTACAAAGACCCTATGACAGTTTGCACAGAGAAGACACTGCAAAGAGAACCTGGCGGTGGTGGTGTGGCGCTACAGGGAATACCCAACAAACTTAGCAAAGGGAGTCCCCTCCCTGCTCTATCCCTTGAAGAAAGGAGAGAGTGAAGCAATTTAACTCCTCCTTTCACACCAGATATGTGTTTATTTTCTGATTTCCCTGTTTTAATTAAAATTCTGTCTGAGAATTTAGAGACTGTAACCAGAGCTCAACAAAATGCAGTAACGCCAACAGCTGAGGCTTCCTAGTCAGAAACTATTTTAATTTAGTTAGGAAAGAGTTTCATTTTCTTTGTCCCATTCAAAGCTCTGCATGGTTTCAACAGTTCCCGCAGACGCACTTATCTTAGCCTGGATCTCTGTTGGCATTAAATAGTGTATCTGAAAGCGTTTTAAAGGGCCGCTCCTGACCAGAACTCGCTAAGAGTGAGAATGGGTTGGTCTTGCTGGTGGGATCCATAAGAAAGACTGCTGTGTGCAGGCATTTCAGGAGGAAGACATGTAGAATCCTCAGGACTGCAGCCACACCAGAAATGTTCATGTTTAAGAGAGAAACAGAAGCAAAGAGATAACTGGTTTTGTTAGGTGATTCATTGCTGCTTGGCCTACACACACCACTATGTGTTTCAAAATTCATTCTGGAGCAGAGATTTCCATTTAAAAAGTGGCCCATTAGCCTTTGATTTTCCCCAATAAAGCATTCCAGTGGGGATTATCCATCCATCTCACTACTGGGTGGGCCTAGCTGGAGTAACTGAGAGTTTCTGCTCATTAGGGTTCCCTTCAGATGTACACCTTCTCCAAAAGCATTTTCAAGCTTGCCAGAGCAATTAGTTCTTTTCCCCCATAAAAGGAGTTTGCTGGTGAAAAGAGGCAAGCAGGACGTGAAGGGTGGCTAATTATCTACAGATTGGACACAACCCAGACACCAACAGTGCAAATTGCCCTTCTTCCCACAGTCTGCCCCATCCTGGCTTGAGTTTGCTCTCATTTGCCTTTGAAGCAGGGCTGCTACGAGGCTCCCTCTTCCTTCTGAATGCAGCTCTGTTTGGGTTTGTTTTGTTTTACTTTTACTCAGATGGGGAGCATGGAGAGGAGGGTGATAAGAACATCTGTTAAGCAATTTCACTGCTAGTAAAGTACATTAAAGATTTAGCTTTGTATTACTATGAGCTGGCAAGAGCAAAGAATTACTAAGTGTGATGAACCAGTGCCTGTATTGGCCACAGTGAGATATGAAAAGGGCAGTTAGTTCGAAGAACTGCCGCTGAAAGCAGTAAGCCTAATTTGTAATCTGAGCCTTCAGAAATTCTGCTTCCTCCTTCCCACAGAAGAGCCTTGACTGTAGTCCTTCTTCCAATTGCCTGGTGTGCCATAAAGAATGAATCAGTTTTGCTCACTTCCTGAACTTAGGCTTTATAATTCACGTTTAGATGTCTAAATAAAAGCAATACGGTTTGGGAGGTTGCTGAGTGCACACAAATCCTGTTAAAACATACGGGAATGGCAGATATGTGCTGTGTAGACAGACAGATATTGGAGCATACGTTCCAATACTTTAAATTTCCATAACTGATAATGAACAGTGACTACATTTTCAGCACATATATTTTTTATTCTTTCTTATGATCAACTAGGTTTCTGCCATAAAACCTCTGAACGCTTTTCCAGGTGTTCTATGCCTTTGGAATGAACTCATACATGTACAACATAACAATTTATGAATGACGTTGAAGTATCTGAAATGTTGCCTGTGTTAGTTTAGGAAGATAAGATCTGACCTGTTATGCTGGATCTGTCCTCCCCAGCCAACCAGCTGAGTTGTTTATTGTGCTAATTATGTTGATTTAAAATGCCTCCCCTAAGTACTACTGAAGTTGATGATGACGTGTTGAATGGAATTTAGCAATAATAATAACAACAACAACAACAAAAATTGGGCTCTATTTGTGCTGTTGAACTCCCACTAAAGAACACAAAGGAACTTCTAATTCCCTATAACTTCAGCAAGGGCTGAATACGTTCAGTGCCTTGTTGGGTATGGAAGAAAATGCAAGGTTCCAGAAAGCCTGGATTATTGACAGGAATGTCCGTTCTTATCAAACCAAGCATACTGGTAATAACTGCAGCACTGATCTCCCCGTCTAGTTGGGAAATATGCCAGCAGGGATAACAAAGAAGAGAGCTTTAGCTGAAAATAGCCTCATCTTGAAAAGTAAGCTGATCTCTTTTCAAGCTCCGTGGTATTGTGGTATTGTGTTCTGTTTTATACTCTCCACACTGGTGACTATTATGGCTGTATGAGTAGGAGCTGTGTTGGGCAGAACAAACGTGTGACCAGCAACGCACTAACATAAACCCACTGCAGCTGCACAAACGAGCAATGAGATTTCACCACATTTTCAGTTCCAGTAATTGGTTATTTGCAACAAATTGCTTTTTCAGAGTAACTATGCTCCTGAATATTTGAAGAAGTGTATGGCAGTAAAACCTGTCAGGCTTCACTTAATGGAGTTAGCGAGAACCCCCATCCATGGAGACACAGAATACAGAACTGGAAAGAGCCATAAAACGCAGCTCAGGGACTGCCATTCTCTTGCAGCAGTGTGAATAGCCTGCTGAGATTTTTTAGTGCTTACCCTGTTGATCACCATTTTACCCACACTGCAAGGTCAGGTTACTGTCACTGCTGTAAGGATTCACCAGATGAGAATACAAAATGAACTTGTCAATATCAGCACTAGGTTGTTCTCTTATTTTCAGCATGGTGGCTTTGATCCCTCTCCATTTCTGTGTTGCTTTAATATGCTACTGATACAGAGTGGAACCTTCTCCTGTCCCTAGTGCATCCCCAGCAAACAGAGAGGTTTCTGCCTTGTGCTGAGCAACAGCCGCATACTAAAACACCGCTCTGAGCAGCCAGCGCTGCTGTATGACTGCTCCATCTGCTCCCTATTCTCAGTTTTCTAATCTCACACCTCTTGGTTTTGACGGCAGGATGACACTGACAGCATCTGCTGCCAGGAGCAGATAAACCGCTCGATCTACTGGGCAGATGGCTTCGTTTTCGTTTACTCCATCACAGAATACGAGAGCTACCGCGTCATCCGGCCCCTGTACCAGCACATCCGCAAGATTCACCCCAATGCTAACATTCCCCTGCTTCTGATGGCAAACAAAGGAGACCTCCTGCGAGCCAGGCAGGTGTCCTCCAAAGAAGGACTCCAGCTGGCCAGCGAACTGGGAGGTACTTACTATGAAGTCTCAGCGCGGGAGAACTGCGAGGGCGTCCACGAAGCCTTCCAGCAGCTTTGCCAGGAGGTCAGCAGGATGATTGGCAGCTGCAATGGAGAGAAACGAAGAGGCCTCCACCTTGTCCGACCCAAGTCTCCAAATATGCAGGACTTAAAGAGACGTTTGAAACAGGCTCTGACTTCCAAAGGGAAATCTGCCACTACGCTTTGATGTAGCTGACAAAAATTGTTTTCCACACCCCTGGACAAAAGGCAAGCAAATAAACTGGTGTGTAAGGGAATCTCCAAAATGCAGCATTTGGGTTGTGTGAGAGGTTCCTTCAGTTTGTCTACACATCTTCCTTAAAAATTCCATGTTAGTTCATCAGAGGAACTCACAGGACGTTCTCCTTGGGGCAAGGATGTAGAAACTGATTTAAGGTGTAGATTGCCCCAAATTACTTCTTCTCCAAAAGGAATGCAGTCAAATAGTTTAGGCTTAAAATGTAGATTTTATTAATAAAATAAATAAATCTTACTGTTAAGAGGAGTGGCTTCTCTTGGGGACAGCTGTGTTCTCAAGTGTAGGCAATAAGCTACAGCAAGGCACCAGGAGAGTGACATGAGCTACACTGAGCAAGCATAACCAAACAGATTTGTAGTCACAAGACTGGAAAATAAAGGCAAAAAGTAAACGATAAGCATAAATAGTGAAAGGTAATAATTTAACAAATATAATAATTCAAAAACTGCAGTTTAGAAGGTATTCTTAGCAACACGGGGAGAGATTTGCAAGCTTCTATAGAGTCTCTTTATAGAGATATTTTCAAAAATATCAAAATTTATTTCAAATTATTTTTCTTTAAACACATGCCATTTCTGAAAGGGATTCTGTGGGCACAATACCTGCTTTTAGCGGCACTTTGTAAGCAGATTCTCAGTGGTCTACTTGTCATTTTTGTCTAAGTTTCCTATACGGCAATGAGGAACAAATAGAGCAGTGTGGCTATAAAACCTGCAGAGAGCAAATGGGCTGTATTAACCAAGAGCAAGGATGGGATCTGAAATGATATAACCTTTTTTCTAAGCAAGTTAGATTCCATGCTCAAGATGATGTTTTAAAGAAACAAGGCCTTTACACAAAGTATATTTGATTTATCACACTTTTTTAATTCTTTTTCAGTGGAAAGGGTTCTATGATGCCTGAAATACCTGGCTTCAGGAATTTATCATTTTGTTATTTGCCTTAAAACCAGGTTTTACTCGATACCTTGCAATGCATCCAAATCACCAGTCAATAGAGATTTCACAGGCAGTGTCTCGCTGCAGTGATTCCCTGTGCGTGCCAAGGGGTTTGAGGCTGCATCCTGTGAGCTGGCCGATTTTACGGTCGCAATAACAACAGTATGAAGCACCCATCATTCTGTTCCTAATGGGAGTGGAAAGAAACTGGGTTGGACCATGCAAAAGTTGTGGTACAACGACCTTTTCTTTAAACACACCACCCAAGCACTTCACAGGATCACGGAATGGATTAAAACTCAATGATTTACGCTGAGGAACACAGGAGGGGAAATCCTAGTTTGATGGATGTGGAAAAACACTCCCGGCTGCAGCAGTACTGAGTTAATTCAACGTTTTACTCATGAACAGCAAAAATACAAGTTGAGTCTGATGAGTATCCATACAGCTCAGGGCTTGAAATTCTGTTTTACGTTTTATTTGCCCCACTGTTGGACAACTACTCAGTATTTTCTGCATCACCTGGATTTGCTTTACCTTCTTTACCTAGCTCACCTTCTGTTTTGTTTATTGTTCTCCACGGCCAGCATTCTGAGATGTTCTGGTTAATTTAAAACTCTTCTATACACAAAAAGCAACTGCGTTTTTTGGTTTTTGTTTTTAATGAATTTCAATTGGTGGTAGAGAGTGAAACGGAAAGTTGGTTCAACCAAACAGGGACTCAAGTAATATTAAGGGATCTGTACTTTAACTTATGGTTTATTAACAGCTTGATATTCGAGCTGGGCCATTGTCCTCTTGGCATTTTGGCATGGCATTTATTAGCATGAGATTTCAGTCTTCCAAATTACTAACAGCATAGTTCAAATAGTGAATCTTTAACATGAAAATAAGCAAAGAGATTGTGAGACACAAGTGAGCTGAACACTGTTTGCATCAGAATAGTGATTGCCAGTTTTGAAAAGCAACTACATATTTTACCATTCTGGTACTGTATAGTTAGGGCTAAATTTACTGAAGACAGCTTGTTGAAATTTGTTTTCATAAAAGCCTAAGGGAATTAGGTCCTCTGTCTTATTAAATTTGCTTGTAACTTGCTCTTTCAGTTCTAACCCTTTATTTGGGAAGAAAGTTCAACACGTTTCAAAACTGTCAATGTTTTCTTTTCAGTAGCAACTAATAAAATCAGACAAGGCCTTTCCTGAGTAGTATATAAAATGTACATCTCACATCTTTAAGTGTTCTTTGTTTATGTTAGGCTAAAAATATTTTTTTCCTAATACCCTGCTTTGGAAGTTTACGCAAGTACTCCTATGTTTGTACTCCTACATATGTATTCCTACATTCCCGTGGCACTGGTGGGGGAAAAAAACATCCATGTTTTAGCTAAGGCCAAGAAATATTGAAATATTTAAGTCTTATCCTAAATACTAACATGTGACTAGCATTTATTCTGCCACAGAAATTTGAGTATAGCATTTCCTTCATTCATTAACCGGCAGTACAAACCTGGCAGTAGCTTTGATACTGGTTTTAAAGCCAGGACTTACCATCTACATGGGATGATCGAGCTCAGCATTTTTATTCACAGCACAGTACTGAAGCACCAGAGCACACTGCTGTGCCACTGATGCTCAGCAAGGCCGAGGAAGGAGAGCAGTAGCATGAAAAGCATAGAGAACAATTCAGAATTCAGTGCCTAAGAATGACCATGTAAAATATCAAAGATTAGCCACATAGAACCCTATTCTGAGTTTCTTCAGGCTGCCAAAGGGAAATACGTATTCTACTGGAGCTTTGAAATGAAACTTCTAGAGAGAAGGTACTTGACATAAAGTCAAGGGAGAATAGGAAAAAAGCAATTTGAGGGGAGATGGTGGGATTTGTGGTTTTGGCTGGGAGCAGGGGGTGGGGTTTGGAGAAATTCTGGTTATCAAGACAAATTCTCAGTTACTCTGCTTAAATCCAAATCAACTCTGTTGGAAGCAAAGTACTACAGAATTAACTTTTCTTTTTCCCCCTCCCCATATCCCTCTTCATTTTTCTGAATGATTGAAACCTTGTGCACCATCTGGTTTCCAAGACGCCTTGCAGCTGGGTTCACTTGGGCACAAAGCAGTTGAGTGATCTGCCCCAAGGTTACACAGCTGCGCCAAAGCACTTCCGCCGAGCTCAAAACGGGTGTCCTTTGTAACATCCACTCCCAACGCTTCCCAACAGCTACCAGGCTGTACTGCCTCCCTCAGGGATGCACAGAGCACTGTGAGTAGTGCTACATGAGACTGTAACTAAAAGTTGGAAAAAGTCACTTGAATGACAAACTGTGCTAGGAACGCACCAAACGAAGCATTTCTGACATCCTGAGCATTGAAGTAGCAACAAGACTGGCCTGTGAGACATGAAAGATAATAGTAAATGATAATTGAAAAGGAAAGCCAGCCCCCTTCTGATTTGCTCAGTCAGGATATTTACACATCAGTTGTCTGCATTTTCAGTAGAGATAGCCTAAATCTTAACATCTGAATTCAGATTCCTCAGGTTGTTGTGATCCCAGTTTTACATTTGAAAAGTAGGAGGAAAATGGAAAATTCAGATCTCAATTTCAAGAACCAGCTCAGACAGAAGGGTTGGTACCCTGGGTGCCTGCCTCACACAGGCTCTGTGCTGGGCGTCCAGCTGAAGAAGCACCCTCCTGTGGCACAGAAAGAAATGTTGTACCAGAGAACCATTGTCTAATGGTTTCCCATTACAACAGTGAGGTTTCCCTGTGCCAAGCTGGAAGGCTTTGGGTCAAATCACCCTGAAGTCTGCAGAGGCAGCACGTGACCTCGAGGTGACAGAACATGACATATTTGCTGGTCTCGAGTTGTTCATGTATTTTCCAAGACCTTTTATGAACTGACGTTTTCTCTTTTGGGACTAGCATAGGAAGGGCATGCAATTAAGTTAAAAAGATCTCTACACTCATTCTAAAATCCTCAAAAGCAGAGACAATGGTTCTAGAAAATGCTGTCCCATAGATAAACTCTGGACACAAAGCAGGACTCCTCCTTGGATACTTTCTCACCCTTCTCCTGCTGGCTCTCCCTTCCTTGTCACTCTCCATTCGCGCCTCTGTGCTGGTTTAGCTTGGCAAGTAAAACCTCTGCAATTGCTCTTCCTTAGGCTTAAAAGAATAATTTTGGTGTTTAGTGTATGATATATTTCCAAATATTTTAACTCCAGATATGGTTTATATCAAAACAAGAGTGCCTGCTTAGCCTTTTGAACTTCTTTACCTAAATCATTTTAAATCACGCTTAAATCAAGTCAGAAGAACGCTGCATTTAGACAAACTTTTGAACTCATGCCATTTCTCCCCAGATGCTCTCACTGGCTTCGCCCAGTATCTTCCTCTCCTGTAAGCTCATCTGTGTTGTTCAGTCACTGCTTACTTAAACCTGTTTAATTCATGTAAAGTTTTGTGGCTCTTCTCTGAAATCTCTCCAGTTTAATCAAGCAAGTTCTGTTCTCTAGGCAGCTGTGAGAGCTGCAGATGAGCTCAGAACAGCTGGTGACTTTCTGCTCTGTCAGATTTTTGCCCATTATTGAAGATTTTGGAATAAGCAGAAGCACGCAGGGAGATTCATCAAACCAACTTCAAGTCTCCTTTTGCTTGTCAGCTTCCTTTGGCGGCAATAATTCTATCCATCACAAGATGGATCAGGTTTATCCTAAATGACAGTGCTTCAGTTTGATTCCTAGAGAGGGAAAGATGCCGAATATGAAGCGAATAGGTGAGTTGATAGGCTCTGTAAACCCTGAGATCTGATTCATTCAGGAGCTGTCACACCAATCCTCTTTTCCTTAGAAGATACATTTCTTAGATTTTCCATTTTATCCAAATGGGTTTCAAGACACAGCTTCTGGATCTCATCACACAGACACTTACTGTCTCCTCTGCAGCAGGTCAAGGGGAAGCTGCACATTTTCTAAATGCAGTGGGTGAAAGAATGTATGTCTTGTGCTGTTATTATGGATGATTGTGGAGACTGTTCCTAAGGACAGTGTTTTTTCTTCTTTCCAGGCAAAAACGCAGAATGCTAGCAAAGAGTAACTGGTCATTTTGAAAAGCTGTTAGCTGTGTTTGCTGAACTGAGAGACAAACTACTTCCTCTGCTGGTTAAAAAACCCACCAGATAAGTGGGGGTTGGGATTTTTAAGATGCAGCCTTTGAACTCTTGCAGAGAGTTGAATTATGTCACTTCTTGATGGGGATCCAGGTTTCCACTTGCTTGCAGGAGCCTTCACTTTTCACACTGTGCTCTGCACTGTATTTCACTTCAAAACTCAGTATTATCCTGATGATAAAAAAGAGAAATGTCTTTGGAGTATCATTCTGAAGTGCAACAGCCCATTATCTCAACTCCCTATTTTTGATGAAGACCAAGGATGTCTGAGCTGCTTTTACAGTTGTTGGGGACTGGAGCTCATACTCCATAGGCAAATGTGTTTATCATTTCAGATGAGCAAGGCTCATTGTTAGTTAACTAGCAGAACAAGGTATACTGTCACACACTTCAGACATTCTGTGACTGTCAGTAAAGAGCAGTGGGATGTGGAAATGAGAGGGAGGCATAAAATCTCTACACTCCTAAGATTTCCTGTTAGAGAGAAACAAACTTTCCCTTAAGCACTGAGAAAGGTAATGAGCTGGTGGTAGTGCTGAATGTAAAGAAAGCAGCAACAGCGATTTTGGCTAAACAACCCAAGCTCCACTCCCTTGGCTTGGAAAACATGGAGGGTGTCAACTTTAATGAGAACCTCCTAAGTTTACAAAAAGGGTTCACTGAGAAACCACTGGCTCTCTGAGAAGAAACCAAAATGTTTCTGTGAACTACACATCCTGAGGTGCTCAGCTGAAACAGAGAACCAGAACCCAGGCCTTGGAGACCCATCAGCATTTTCCATCCGCATCAGTTCAGAGTAGTGGTGAAAAGCCCACGTCTTCACCACATTCCAGTCCCCACAGTTACTTAAGGCCCATGTCAAAATCACTTCTAAAGGACTACAGCAGTATTGCTGGTCTCAGGGTAGGTCTGGGACAGATCCAGCAGTGAATGGAGGGTTTGAGCTGCCACTCTTCTCCTCCTTTAACCACAAAGACCACCTGTGTAGCCAAGTCCAAGAGCTAAGACTGAACTCTATATATCTAATCAGTGTTCATCAGTCTGTGCTGGAGCTCAGTAACTGGCTCTGAGGAGAACCATCATCTGCCAAAGGAGCAGCTTTTAAAACCCAGAATACATATTCGTGTCAGAACTGCGAAGTGA
Source organism: Bambusicola thoracicus (assembly GCA_002909625.1). Lineage (NCBI taxonomy): Eukaryota > Metazoa > Chordata > Aves > Galliformes > Phasianidae > Bambusicola > Bambusicola thoracicus. The sequence continues at coordinate 54,549 of PPHD01000015.1, forward strand.
TGCACTCTATATGCAAGTGCTATTTTGCTAGCACTATTTATTGTGCTGCTTTGAAGAAAGCAAGAAGTTTTGTTTCTAAATCCTGACTTATAATCATCAAGATTATTCATTTTTATCTATTTTCATACACTTAATTTTAGCCATTTGTACTTGTGAATCTCTCACTAGGGAATGAGCCAAAGGAAATGAAGCCAAAGGTTTCTCCCTTATACATTTGACAGTGCACATCTTCCCCATGCTGTGAATGCGTCTCAACGCTGGAAGAACTGAGAACCACAGATAGGGCTGAGGAAGGGACCATGCAAAGTCCGGATATCCCGCAGTCCTAATCCCACAGCAACAGGTGAGAGCCACTGGCCAGGCAGGTACACGTCCAAAAAGGAGCAGTGTTCAGCACCTACCAGTGCACAGTTTACAATGAGCTTCAAATCAGGATAAGAGCAGTGGGTTGTTGAAGGGTTAAACATTTCCTGCCTTTAATCTGGAATCACGTAATGTGGAATGAATGTTTCAGCTCAAAATGTTTCCTCGCTCTGGCAGTGTCATGGTGGGAGGTCAAAGTGTGGGGGAGACAGAAAGAAAAAAGGGGGTACATGGTGTGGGGAGCCAGGGAAGCACACACACCCAGCAATGAGCAGGATGGGTTCTCCAGCAGCATCAGCCCAGCTGGGAGGGCTGTGGTGCGGCCACGGGCGAAGTGTGGGACGTTAGGGACTTCCTGCTCCAGCTGCCTCTGCTTCTCCCATGTGTGCGTGCTTCTGCTCTGGGCACAGTTCCCACGCTACATTGCAAAATATGCCTTGAGTTTCTCACAGTATCTCTGCCCAGACACAAACTGCAACTTCGGCCCTTCCTGCGTCCGGAGATGGCCCTCCTCTGAGGCAATGCCTGCTGTAGTTACGTTTCCTGCCGATGGGGGTCTTTTCCTGTGCGACCAGAACTGGTCTGTAAACCAAAGGGCTTTATCCAGGGCAGCAAACTTCAATTTAAAAAACTTACCGAATTTCACTTAGCAGAGCAGCCCGATCTGAGTTGCCATGTTACAAAGAACAGTGCCAGCCTTGTGCATCTCACCTGCACACCTTCCTACGAGCACAAGGCAGTCAGTAGCTCGTGACTGTCAGTCCTGTCAAAAAACCATCTCCACAGATCAGTGTATCTCACATTCAGCTGTTCTCCCTGCAGTTTCCGCCTCCTCTGTTGCAGGCAAAACAGTTTCCACGTGGTGAATTCTTACTTATTTAATTTCTTACCAAGTAGCTTTAACAGCTTATCATTGATTCAGGGCCTGAGGAAAGAAAGAAAAAAAGAAAGAAAGAAAGAAAGAAAAAAGAAAACATAAACAATTACACAAACACTTAAGCAATCACCTTTCTGCCCTCCTCCCATTAAGCCAAACACAGCAGTCATGACCTCCCTGCTCTCACCCTGGGTTACCCCCAGCCTGTCCCATTTCTTGCTGCAGGGTGGTGTTGTGAGGACACTGCATGGGTTTTGGAGCTGCTGTGACACGTCACTGCCCTCTCCCGCCTGGTTCCTCCTGCAGCTCCTGGTTCCCAGACCTGCCCTCACACAGCCGCAGCAAACCCTACAGGTTACACTCAGCACCATCCTCCTGCACAACAAAAATGGGAGCTGCCCCCCATCCAAACGATGGCTGAATCACAGAGAGATTCGGGAGATCTGCCTGCTGCTGAGAATATTAAATTGTCCATCTTCCCACCAAACGATAGCAAATGTCTGAAGGGAATCATCTGACAAGTCCTCTTGCTCAACACCACTCACCCCTAGGCTGCACGAGAAAAACAAACTCCTTTCATGGCAGGAAATCCTCAGGCCAGTTTGTCAGCAGGATTTAGAAACATTTCAGTAACAGAGCCACTGACATTAGATTTTGAATGAATGATACAGCCGGAGAAGCGGTAAGCACACATTTGTGATGGGTACCAGTCAGGTGGTAGAGGTACCCACCCCATTTCTATTGGGCATATGTGGGTTGTAGTGCTTTCAGGATAAAGATTCAGGCTCCTCCAATGGTTTTAGCTCAAGCATTAGGTCTTCTGAAGTGTCCTACATTAAAACAATTTATTATGATCTAGGAAAAGGTCCAACTGAAACCCACAGCCCTGAACATTTTATTTCTAAAATGAGCCACCTGAAAATTCCCTACATCAGCCCCATCACTTTCCAGCATCCAATTCAGTCTTCAAACTGAAGTCAAAGATCCAAACGTAAGACTCTTTTTATAAACCCAGTATTTACTTTGGGGTCTCGTTGGTGGGATGCTGTGCGTTCCTCCAGTCCCACACCCCCCATTCCCTGTCTCCCAGGCAGTTTTCCTTCTGATGAGAGATGCATTGCAACCTAAGGGACCAAGAACACTCCTGGGTGTCGTTCAGCTTGTCCCACCCTTATGCACTGGTTCCTATCCACTAAAAACTGTATTTCTTTTCTTTGCAGGATGTTTTGAGACGCATTGATTCAAACTCCTGTGTGTAAGCAAGGTGTCATGCTGTTTAAAATATTATCTTGTGTGGAGAAGAGCTGATGGTTTGTTATTAATAGAGCAGGAAGTGGGGATTAAACTTTGCTCCCTAATCACAAACAAAAGCTACGTGAGTTCTGCAGCTTCTGGGTAAACCTAGGAATGAACAACTGATCCTAAGGAAAGAGAATCCCAGAAGGAGAAACCCAGATTGATGTCTCACAGGGAGCTGAATGAGAATAAGGTCAGGCTTGGCAGCCTGCCTCCTCTTCACCTGGCGAATGATCTCCAAGGGATTGGGCTGGAACGCAACTGTTTTGACACAGGGTTTCCTGTTGCAAATGCTCTGTGCAGGCTCCACATCAAGCAGCTGGGATTTTTTTTTTACGTGCCTCAGCCACATTTTCAAGTGGTGTAAATTGCCATAGCACCATGGAGCCCTGCAGAACAACAGAAATCTGAGTGCTGGTTTTTATGACCTGAAGATCCAATCCAGCCTAAAAATCACCCACAGTTAAAAAATGTTTTCAAGGCTAGAAAGGCAGTTTCACGTCTGCAGCCAAAGCCCAGGTTACCTCTGCAACCACAGGAAGAGTTTGCAGAGGTAGTCTTTGTGCCTACTGGTTGTCTCCATTAAGGCCCATGGAAGAAGTTTTGAGAGTTGGGTAAACACTGAAATAAAAGCTCTGAATGTTCAGTGTCCCTCTGATTAGCTTTAAACCCCTTGGGCATATTTTGTATTCCCTTTCCAGGAATAGGCCAGTGAGATTCTTCCTCACACAAAAGCTCCTGGCAGCAGGGATTGATGTCGCTGGGGTATCAATTACCCTGTTGGGCAGCATCACATGGCAGTCTGGTGGGGTAGAGGGCTCCTTGCATAAAACAAATACAATATCACAGCAACAAATAGATTATGTGAGCCATGAGCCAGCAATTTGCCCTCACAATCCAGAAAGCCAACTGTATCCTGGGCTACATCAACAGAAGCGGCCAGCAGGGTGAGGGAGGGTCTTCTGCCCCTCTGTTCTGTCCTGTGAGACCTCACCTGGAGTACTGCATCCAGATGTGGAATCCTCAGTACAGGAAATGTGGAGCTGTTGGAATGCATCCAGAGGAGGGCCACAAAAATGATCCAAAGGATGGAACATCTCTCTCTGAGGACAGGCTGAGAGCTGGGGCTGTGCAGCATGGAGAAGGGAAGGCTCCAAGAGACCTAAGAGTAGCCTTTCAGTATCTAAAGTGGGGCTGAAAGAAAGAAGGAGACAAACTATTGAGCAGGACCTGCTGTGATAGGACAAGATGAAATAATTTCAAACTAAAAGAGGAGAGATTTAGACTAGATATAAGGAAGACATTTTTTACAATAAATGTAGTGAGGCACTGGCACAGGTTACCCAGAGAGGTGGTGGGTGCCCAATCCCTAGAGACACTCAAGGCCAGGCTGCCCAGGGCTCTGAGCACCTGATGGAGCTGTAGGTGTCCCTGCTCACTGCAGGGGGGTTGCACCAGATGGCGTTTAAAGGTCCCTTCCAATTCAAATGATTATATGATTTGATGTTTCTATGTATAGATTTACCATTACCTTCTAGCACGATCAAGAAGCCAGTCTGGTACACCCAGACAGCAAGCAATTGCCTTCACAACCACACCAGGCCCAGACCTGAATGCAGCATAGCTGTTAGCACAAAGTTACATTCCAACTAACAGTCTCTTCTTAGCTGCAAAAATGTTGCCCTGTGCTAGCACAGCCCTGTTACTTCCAGTTTTGGGGCTGGTTTGATCGGCATTAACAGAGGATGCGCTGCCCCACTCTATTGTGTGATACGGACATGCTCTCAGAATTCAGCAGCTGGGTATTTGTTCTGGAAATGCCTGTGTGCTCACCCGCTCAGCACAGAAACAATGTGATGTGGTTTGGTTTTTCTTTTTCTAAGTAGTAATAATTAACAAAGCACAACCCGTATAATCACACAGCACTGCTCAACATCATTGGAGAAGCACGCAGCAAAAGAATTACCTCCCCACTGCTTCTGAATAGCACACACACACACACAAAAAGTAAATAATCTTACCACAAGTATTCAGTGAGCGAAAAGAAAGCCTAAATTCATCAGTAATGTCATCTCCCTGCCTTAAATGTTCAAACAGTGCTTAATAAATGCTTTATAGTATGAGCAGCCTTTACAGCTGCTGGGCACTCGGTGTGCTGTGGGTTGGGACGTGGCAGACACGGCATTCCATAAACATCCCGCTCAGCAGAGCCTGCTCAGCCCATGGGACATCCCGCTGGGAATCCAGGTCTAGGAGAGAGAGAGCACATAAAAATAAACAGGACTCTCATCCACTTATTTAACAGGGCATGAAAGCAATTAAAGAGATACCGAGGAAACCAGTCATGGAAAATGTAGGTCACGCTATTTAAATTCAGCTTCATGGTTACATTCCTTCTTCAGTACGTTTCCCGCTCCATGCTGTCCCTAATGATGATGGCAGGGATATAAGCACCAAGGTCCTTCTTCTCACTATCAGCTTACCTTCCAACATTCTGCTGAGTCCAGACGCACCAATAAATACATCATCAGTATCTGTAAAGTAGGGAGCAGGAAATAACATGAGCTATAAGGAGATGCTTTGACCTACATCCACTACGTGAGTTTCACGAAGCATAAAGATTAAAACACAAAGAAACATAAAATTTGTATCAACATATCAAAACCAGCAAATATTTGAAGCAAACGTGGAGCAAGAAAGGAGACTTGACACTGCAACACCATGCCTCTAACACCAGCATTTCCATGTGCATGGTTGCAACAGATTGGCTCGTTGCATGTTTCACCCTGCTGCATGCTTTGCCTTAGATTCTAGTTTCTCATATTAATCTCAGTGCTAAGAGAAAAATGAAGAAGTCCCCTGGACATTGCCTCATGCTATAGCAGTGCTTCTCAGATAACTGATGGTTCACTGGCCCACAGAACCACATTGAATTCCTCACATTTTGACCTGAGAATCCTTGGCAGATGCATGACAACCTTCAGCCAGTTTTTTATAGCAGTCTAGAGTCCCAAAGGTTCAGGAATTGTCTAGGCTGGATGAGCTCTTAAAGGAAGCATAACAAGTTATGTTACTTATGCCTGCTAGCGTATTATGTCACCTATTGTTACTCTCAGTTGTTTATTTTTGGCTTATTTCTCTACCATCTTCTGTATGAACTCAATAGGTACTCAGTGGAGGTAGTTACGTGCCACTGACAGCTGGGTTTTATATGGCACCTCGTACCATTTTTGAGTGACAGAAAGGTCGTGTGTGTGGAGGGTTATGCTTTAGACTAGAGTGTGGGGCCACAATTTTCCACTACTGAGGTGCCAAATTATGCACTTGAGCTGCCGCCACTCAGGCATCCTGATACACGCCTGGGGCTTCGATGAAGGAGGATGGCTGCTCACCAGTTGTCTGTGGACATACATACAGTTGATCAAGGTTGTATGGACACCAGCATAGAATCCGGAGAAGTTCTAGATGGGGAACCAGGAGCTAAACCGCAGAAAAAATGCAGAAAACAATGTGTGGTATCAGGATTTCACTGTAGGGAGAAGGCTATTTAAAACAGAAATAGTAACAGAATGGACTGAAAAGCATCAGGCCAACCTGTCCAAATACTCGGATTTCTGAAGAATAGGACATGGAACGAATATTGTTAAATCTTTTCATTACTGACCCTGGCACAAACCATCAGAGCAAGTGAGTAAAACTTGCTGGTGATATGCAGCTGGCAGGCACCATCAGTGCACAGGGGGATCAGGGTGCCCTACAAGATGAATTGCCTTTCCTCTGGGGAACTGAAAAACAGTCATAGGATGCAGAGCAGCACCTAGGGACTGAGAACAAGAATTTCTCCTCTCACCAGTCAGAAGCAACACAGAAAGAGAAAGGTATTACTGTAGTGAGTATGAATATCAGTGTGTTGCAGCACTGAAACAAGAAGTGTGATCTGAAGATGCTGGATAAAATAATTGCCACAAAGGCAGAGAACATGAGTGGTGCTGTACATGGGCTGTTCACAGCTCTGATGGCTCCTCTATCTGATAGAACAGGTGCAGGCAGAGGGATTACTGAGCACAGCAAGGCCTGTTGTATGAGAGCAAGCTGAAGCCATGCTTATATTTTTATATCCCAGCCCTCCAAAGATCCCAGACCAGACTCTGCATGTGTTTTTATGTCCACATGGCACTGCACACTGCAAACGGACCTATTGGCTCAGATGCGGTTTGATATTGGTGGCAGGGTTGCAGACAGAGTTCCTGTGCCCCCTGGAGCCTTCCTCATCTTGTTCTTGTGCTTTTCTCAACTGTGCTGACACAAACATTTCTGTGGTCACCTGGGAACAGAGTCAGAAAATCGATCCACCCTAACAATGACAAAAAGGTTGTTTTTCAAGATCACATCTCTAGCCAGCCAAATGCCTCTGGACTTCTTTGAAATTTGAGATTTACTCAGCCATTGGTAATTGGAGAATCTTAGGAAAATTGCATTTTCATTGTACAGATGGCTTCCATAAAGGTTCATACTTGGGCATGCAGAAAGCACCCCAAAAATGGACACAAATACCAGCTATACATCCATCAGAGTGGTGAAGAAAAATTCCTCAGCTGAAGAGCAGCATTTAGCAGGAGTCAGTGCAGAAAGTGATCAAGAATTAGCAGCTGCAACCTGGAATTAGCAGCTGGTTTCTAACCATGGGAGCAGGGAAGTTCTGGAAGAGCCTTCCAGTGAGGGACAAGAACTTGAACTAGACTTAAATGAGGTTTGACCCAGAGGAACTGTACAGGACAGTCCTGCAGTAATCGGGAGTTACCTTGTGCCTGAGGAGGTCCCTTCCACTGAGGTGGAACATCCAGAGCCACATGCCAGGCATTCTTCTCCCTTGGTCACAGAATATGGTAAAATGTGTGCATTCTACATTCTACACGTAAAATTAAAACCTTGGCCATTCCTCTCCGTATTTTTGCAATAGAGTGCAAATGCCACTACTACAGTTTATCAGCACTTTTCACTACAGTACCACAAGACAGACCAACAGTTCATGGTGCAAGACAGGAGAGAACAAGGCTCTTAGTCAGCTGGGATAACAGTTTGAGAGATTTTCTTTTATCTTGGAAGGAATAAGTCCTAAAATAAGTGCAAAAAGGGCATATCCTAATCTGTCATGACTTGCACTGAATTCACCTCCACACCATTCTTCAGTTATATTGAACTCGGCCATCCAGAGCCAGAGCAGATTGATTCCAACACACAGAAGAGGGGAGCTGGCCACATAGGTTCAAAAGAAATGGTTGCATAATAAGAGTGACTGATCCTAAAAAGAAAACATTTCAACTCAAAATGATAAATGAGGAACAAAATGTGGTTTTGTTTTGCACCTTCCTACAGCTGCAATGTAACATTGGGATGACACAGGGGTTTCCTTCAGTGCATGCCTGACCAAGAAGCGTGGACATGGCCATAAGTGCATGTCACCAGAGAACTCCCACTGTCCGCAAACCTGCAATGACACCTACTGGTAAATCGGTCAAAGATATTCCTGACTGCAGACAGCATGAGCTTGCTTGCTACCAAGCACACAAGTGATTTACTCATGCATCCCGCCTCTCCATCATTAGGATTCTCTGCAGTGTTTTTGTACAGCAGAGTGCAGGAAGCTGGGCTCTGCTTGGCCTGGCTTATTTGCAGACTACTCACCATTTCTCTCTTCTGCTCTTAGCTGAGCAATCTGCTCTGGAGTACATCAGTGAATCTGCCTTGTGTAGGGGCCTTGGCACCCTATGACTTTTCATGCCTTAGCCCAAGCCAGCCAGGAATGTACAGTACGGAACGTTCGTGGTCCACCCGCAGACTTCTACATTAACATTTCTGTCATCCTACAAGATGGGAGTTGCCCTTCATCTGCAGTCCCTGGCACCTAACAGCTAGCTGCTCTCTGAAGGCCTGAGAAGGTGACCCGTTCCATCTGCAATACCACCTGGGGTACCACTCATCAACTGGAGAAAAGAAGCAAGCACCACTTCCAATAAAACAGTCCTACTGCAGACAGCAAGGGAAACCAATGGCATTTAATAGAAGTGCAGTTTTAGAACCTGACACTGAAAAGTTGAGAGAAAGATAGAGAGATATTTCCTTCAAAAACCTTTGCTTCCTCACCTTAAAATGAAGACTTTGATAAAATATATCCACCAAATCTGTGGAGGATTGATCCCACACTAAGCATTCCACAAGCCAAAGGAAGGCAAGAAGTGACCTCACTGTGAAAAGTCTCAGTCCTCAGCTCAGAGTTAGCACTGTGCTTTCTAATGTTGAAATAACACAGAAAGAAAGGGAGGAGCAGGAAGGGAGAAACTGCATATACTCTGAAGTCTGGAGAGGTTTTAACGCATATTCTCTCAGTCTGATGGGACACATCAAGATAATTAACCCCTGTACAGAGTACCATAAATCACAGCAAAAACACAAGCAAAGTAATTAGAGTCAGGAATCCCACGTGAGATTTTCTTACTGAATTCCTTGGATTTGTTCCAAATTTTAAATTGCCTCCTTTGTCTTTTTCTAAGGTATTTCTGGGTGGCACTACAGCCATGCATAAATAGTGAAAGTTCCCTAAATTATTTCTAACAACTGATTTATCTTAGCTTGCATTAAATAAAATCAGCCGTGAGAATGCTCTGCATGTGCAAAGAGGTAAGGAGTTGGACATACAGACTGTTGGTGCCCCTGAAGGGTACACAGCCTAGATTAATCTCATTGGCTTTGGATGTCTACAGTGTAGGCATTCAGACCTGAGGGGCAGTTTTCCAGCAGAACTCTATAGCTAGGAGAAATGAGAGGGGCTCACTTCATCTCATCATACACAGCTGAAAACATCTCTGTCAGAGTGAGGTGAGTGACACCTCAGAGAAGAACCTACTTTTTCCTTGTATAGAAAGATCAAATATATCCATCTTAAGTAATACGTATTAACATATAAAAGGTTCTGTAAGTAGATTTGGAACAAATATCTACTATGGCAAATATCTGGTAGATGCATAGCGTGAGGCAATGAACTCTCTCCCCTTCATGTTAGGAGAGAGACCTTCTTGCAACAGACTTCGCTGTGCATAGCAGGAACTTTCACTTGCAGAGATGTGAGGAGACACTTTGTTAATTCTTCTATGAAGTGTTTATGAATTTTGGACTGAGTTTTCAACAGAAATGTACATCAGAATTTCCTATACAAAACTAGAGTAGATACTGCACAGTGCTATCTTGTGGTCACACCAACCTATGTATCTTAAGGCTGACCTTTGCCTCTTCAGTACAAGTGCATGGGACAGATCCCACCCATAGCAATGTGTGGTCCCAGACACCCTACTGTCTTACACTGGCACAGTGCCACCAAGCCACCAGTGACTCACCACAGTGCCAGCACCAATGCTTGAGGAAGGGAACAGCCACACTTCGGATGCACCATTTGTCTTGTTGTCTTTCAAATCACCCCACAGCTGCGGGTTTCCCTAGAGACCCTATGCTGGGACCAGTCACTGAGGGGCAAACTCTATCCAGCAGAAAGCCATCACGAGGGCACAGCATCATTCAGGTTCTTGATTTGAGCACGTGTAGCATTTTGTTCATCCAAAACCTCCAAGGGTAAACTAACACATAGAACGTACGATTATTTCAGGTGACTCCAGGAAAAAGATTAGCTTCTAATACTTTGTTCGTGGCTGTAATAGGCAGAGAGATAATAGCGACTTAATTTGGCAAATTCTGGGATCTTCCTTTAATTAGAGCTAAATAGTCTGTTCTTGAAATTCTTCTCTTTATACCATTCTGTGTCCCCACTGATATAACCAAACAAGAACTCCAACTCCTATTTCTGCAAACATGTTTTTCCTCCTGCACTTAGAGCTCTCGGCATTCCGCAGCACTTTGAGGCCAAGGTCTGTGACTTAAGCAAACCAATTTTCTGGCAGGAGTCCCTTCTTGTGAATATATTTTTGGCCTGGAATGACAAGGCCTATGTAGCTCCTGATCACTAAAATACCACAAGCTATTATGGAATGAAAAGGCTAAGCCAGTGTCCTCCAGATCACTGCAAATCCCAGAAGCTGATCTAGTGCAGGAGTCTGCCCCAAGAAAAGATGGATTGCTTATTCTCCTCATGACAGCAGTATCATTAAAACCTGTCTAGCCACATAGCACACGGCATCTTGAGGGGTGAACGAATAGCACTACTTGCTATCTCACCTGCAGGAATTGCTAGAACTCAGACCCTTGTCTTTACAGCAGAGCTGAGTATGACTGCTCTTTTTCAAGCTAGCAACAAACACTCGAGATACACACCAGGATTTGATTTGCTGTACAGAAAAGCTGGATTAACAGCTGATGAGCTATTACAACTTGAGCTCCTGCATCCTCAGTTGGGCTTAAACTCTTCTCTCCAACAGCCCAGATGGTGAATGCTTGAAGGGCCAATAAATTGGGATCGCAGCCTGAGGTGGGGACAGAATGTGGGTTAGTGTTCCAGCCAAATCAGGTACCTGCACATACCACTGCTGTCACTTCAGGGATTCCTGGATAAATGTGAATGAAATCAGAGTACAACATGGAGCTGGCCATGCCAGGTGGCTGAAAAGAGAGGGTTTTTTTCAGTCAGAATACTGCTTTAATAGGAGCTGAAAATTCTGAAAAGGTCTGCTAGAGGTCTACTAGCTGTGAAGTCAGTGCTCTCACTCAGGATGCAGGAGAAGATGATCCTTCAGACAAAATTCATGAGGACAAATGCATCAAAGTGTCTGAGGGAGGGAAGAGTTCAGTTCTTCAGAAAACCACTGCATGGACAATTCCCCTGGGATCAGCTCCTGAAGCAGGAGCTGGGGATGCCAGATACCTTCCCCATGAGAAAGGGACACAGCCAGGAGAGGCTAATAACACAAATTTACACATACTGTAGGGAACGGGCATTTCCCAGTATTTCCTCAGCCAGCTTCAGGTATTTTCTCCCCTCAAGCTGCAGACCTGAGCGCAGTCCTTCTGCATTGCTGTGCACAGGATGGATCCCCTGGATGCTGCTGGTCCCAAAGACGTGTGGTTTCCAGGCCTTCTCAGGGTGCCAGGTTTGGCACAGAAAACACCAACATGGAAAAGCCCTTCTTCTGTGCCTCTCAGAATCATTTACTTCTCTGTACAGAAAGGCAAAACTTCACATTTCATCAATCCGGCATTGTGGCATTTTTCAGTCTTCTATTAATAATGGAAAGTTTTGGATATTGCTGGATGCCAGTATACAGTTAATCTGCTTTCGCTCATTCCTTCAAGTTTTATCAAAACATCAGAAGAGAAACGAAGTGCTCAGTGCTGAGCCAAATGCTTCACACCGTGATGATGCAGATAGTTTTTTTCTGAAATCCTGATGGGTTAGAGCACACAACAGCAACCAAATGTCTCCACTTCCATTAGGCCGTAAGCCACCCACAAGAAACAAGCACCGCTAAATATAAACACTCCCAATTCTTTTTATTTGTTAGCAAACAAAACACCATCAGCTTGTTTACATAGAGCAGTACCCAGCTCTGCAATTAATTAAAGCAAAAAATCAACAACGGCTTTGCATCATTTTCCATGCAAATGGTGCGTTGCTGAAGCCAGCAGCAAGGTGGAGCAGCCGAGGGGCAACGCGGGGCAGGTTAATGTGTGTGGCTCTTTGATGTACAAAGAGGAACCGCAATGCAAGAGCAGTGCAGTCCGGAGAGCCAACCATTTCCTTTTCCTCTGGAAAGCTTTGAGTGTGAATTGGAAGGCGTTAGTCACTGCAGCGTGAAGGTGCAAGATCACTTTCAGCATGTTAACCTTTCTAAATCCATCAGCAAACGTATTATTAAGAGGTTAGCTCCTTACCCAGCGCTGGGGCTACAGTGGAAAAAACAGCTGCTTTACATGCAGCTGACCCTGGCACCAGCCCTGGGCAAGACACAGTCACTTACTCTCCCCTAAGCTGCTGGAGCCAGGGATTCCCTCAATTCCTGACTCAGAGCGCGCCCAGCACTACACTGGCGCTCATCTAATTGAGAATGATGGTTTAAATACCAGAAAACTACTATAAATACCAGGGGAAACCCTATTTGACATCAGGTATACTGTCAGAGGTAGATCAGCGTGGGGTCAAAGTCTCTTCCTTTGGAACCTTTCCAAATGTGATGTATTAAGACTCAGAACTCACTGGAGAGATCAGAGCTGCAGGCAGAGCTCTGAGCACAGCCTTGCATCTGGGTCAAACTGGTGGGACAGAGAAGTTTCCAGGATTTATGGCCATCTTTTCATAATGCCTCAGTTCTGTGGGTATCCATTCTGTGGTTTTTATGCAGAATCAGACCCAATTTAAGATGATGACACACAGTTACGTTCAGTGCAGTAATTAAGGGTGTCATGCTCTTGTTAGGAAAAATGCTTGTTCACCCAATATAAAAAATCCTTTCCTAAAATCAGGCTGGAGCTCATTGCAAGGCTCCCATACCCTAAGACTGGTGCTAAGCAAATTTCAGTTTCACACGAGGAGATCACGCAACCTTCCCTTTCCTCTGTTATTTACAGTGGGGAGGCAGAATTCTAGCAGTTGTGCTTTTTGACAGCCTTCATATAGTTAGTCAGAAATCTTTGTTTCTGGAATCTCTCTGTGTTGTCATGGAAATTATCACCATGTCCCTGAGACTAGGATAACAATTTTATGACAAATTACAGGAGATAGGGAAGGAGAATATTTTGGCATAAAACAATACTTACAAGGGAAAAAAAAAACACACAACATTTTTGCACCCTTAAAAGGCATCAAATTAAAGATTTTACTCTCTAATCTCTGCCCACTCTTTACAAATAGGCAAGAACAAAATCTAGCAGCCCGAAAAACAGATTTTTTCTTGCAGGATTCAATATAGAGCAGCCTTTGCAAGCAGGGAAGGCTGGCCAGGCCACCTCAGGCAGCTTCCAACCTTGCATCCCACCAAGATCAAAGAACAGAGCCTACAGGAATATTAAGAGCTCATTAATATTTCTTACCACCTCAATATCTGAATCCCACAGACTATGTCTCTCACAGACACCCTATGCAATCAGCAGGTCTTCAAACCTCTATTAAATTGGCCCTGTGAGAAAATAATCTGAGTGGTGTAGCCAACACAGACTTTTAACATGGGAAGTAACTCTTATCACATGAGGAGAGAGATATGGAAACTGATTTTAGCAGAGGAGAGAAAGATGCTTTTCCTTCTGCTGCTTCCCAGAGGTGTACAAGGCTTCTGCCAAGCAAAGAAGAAAGGTCCAGAAGGCAGAGACCTATTGTTCTGGATTATATTCCAGGCCACACATGCAGCCCTATTAGCTCTACAGAGCTAAATGTGAGAGGTTTCATTAAGAGAACATTTTCTCAAGGAGGGTGATTCCCCTTCTATGAAGGAACTATACTCACACGCAAACTCCAAAGAAGGGAGTCTTGACAAGGCATGACAATTTGGCAGATAAATGGACCATTTGTGCTGAAAATAGCTTTCAGATGGTCATTTTGAGTTGCCACATCTTAATCTAAAGATGGTTTCTGCTAATCCAAAGTGTGTTTTAAACAAATCAGGACCAGCAGGATAACCAGAACGCAACTTTATGGTAAATGTCTGAGCTGCTTTTAGTCCAATTCCTAGAAAAGCTATAAACAGACTCAATGAATGAGGTCTAGGATGCAAAAAAGCTCTCATTAATGAATTGAAAATACTTATGGTTGTTTCTCCTAACATTAGTATTCAAAACTGTAACTACTTCAAGAATTTGGAGTTTCAAATTTTGATTCTCCTTACTATTTAATAATTAGGAAGAGTACTTCTTCCACTTGCAAAGAGAAAGATTTTTCACCTTGAAAAAGATTTGGTAACATGAGATGGCCCTAAAGCAGAGCACAACAAATCCCAGGTGCTCCCAACAGCGTCTCCTCTCAACAGAGCTTGATGCATTCTAGCAGTAATTTAAACCACTTACCCGCAGAGGGCAGACGCTGACAACAATTTGTGTTGGCAGACATCCCCACAGGCGGCTTTTGGTTCACCCAAGTGCTAAATCTGAGAGGAGTGGGATGTATGTTAAGACCTTACATCGCTTACTAACGGGTAAGTATGATGGAAGCTCTCAAAACACCACTCATTGCAGCTGGTTGAGCACAGGAAAGCTCACCAGGGAGGGACCAACCCTCCTACTCGTGAAACAAAACAAATCCCTTATTTTCTTCCTGTTGGACAGTAACTAATTTTAGTGAAATTACGTATTTCAAAGAATAACAAAAACTCTGTGTCTGAAAACTGTACAGAAAAGTGGTTCCACACAGAGCACCCTATTCCTGGCCACGGTGCCAGATCTGAAGAAGCTGCACCATTGGGGTTAGGGTGGCTTTGAAGATCCGAATGGCTGGTTACAGGCCTGCACAGAAAGGCTGGGGAAAGACAAATGAGCCTCAAAGGCACAACACCCCCCAGACCCGATAGCATCCTTCAGCCACATCAAAAGAGCGCAGGTCTGTTTGATATTCACTTTTCCTCCTTGAATTTGGAGATGTGTAAACAGAGCCGGGCCAGCAGCCTTGAGCCACACGCAGGTTCCGCAGAGGGAAGTGGGAGGGATTGCTGCACAGCTGGCTGGCCTGGCCCTTGTCAAACGGGAAGCCCTGTCTGCCGCCAGCCGCTGTAGATCAAACAGAAGATACAGCCCCTTTGAGAACATCTGAAGGTACACATCTGGGAGCTTCCTGGCCTGGTGCAGGTCCCTGTGCCAGAGCCCCACGCCAGCTGTCAAAGTGTTGCTGCAGTCTCTGGGGGCTGCCCGGCCTCTCAGAATGGCTCCGTGCACACACAGTCAGCCCTGGCATTCGGGTTTACGTGGCTGCAGAGAAAATGCTGGAAATGGTAGCGCTAAAGGATGCAAACACAAGGAGAGAGCAAAAATAACCTCATGCTTATTTTTAGGTTAGTGAGAATTGTATTAAACACCTCATAGCCGGGTGCCTGACTCACGACACTTAAAAGCTTGAGGATGTCAAACCTATAATTATTTACCACTGGAAAATCAAAGAGAAACACCAATTTTCATAAACCTCAAGCTTCAGAACACAAGCCAATCTCTGCTTGTTTTGAAAGCAGGTTGTTTTAGAAAGGCCCCTTTCGGAAACACCCTGTGCTGACGTGGAGCACTGGTCATAGCTGTTCCTCCAGCACTGCATGCCTGCCGAGCAAACCGCGCCCAGCAAAACATGCCGGTAACTCCTTCACAGAGCAAAATTGTTCAGCATAGCACTGGCACTCTCCACAGCCCTCAGCTCCTCGTGACACGTCGCCCAGAATTGTGTCCACAGTCCTTTTGCCCTCCTGCCCTAGCTCTGCTGTACAGTGGGATCCCAGCTCCTTCCGTTTTGCTCAACGCTGGGATCACTTTGCCCATTTCCTGCTATCAAACGCTGCAGAGTGGGGCTTTTAAATCCCATCACTGCAGCAAAAAGCGAAGGAGAAAGCACCTTTGGTTGGTGAGGTTTCCCTTCTCCCAGCTGTGGAGGTTCAGGTGGGATTGCTTTTGAGCTTGCAGGCCCATCTCTGAATGCAGGCACCTGCGCAAACAGAGCTCTACCGCAAAGCAAAGAGTAAGGATGGAAAGGAGAGATCTGAAGGCTGTGTGTGTGTGGATTCCTTTGGTGCCTTACATTGTGAGCAATCCCGCAGCCTAAGGGCTGTGTCAGTCTGCAGCTGGCTCTGAAAGGCTCACCATGAAAATAGCTCGGCAGTGAGGAAGCAGCGGGGAGGAGATGGCCTGCGCACTGTCCTGTGCAGCTATTGTCTCAGTCGTGTCTGAATGGCCTTGCAAGCCTCTTCCACCAAGAGCTGATCTTTTCTCCTCCTCTGCTACTTACTTTTCCCACTTTCATGTTTTGTACTTCAGAGCCGGGCGCTCTGCTAGCTAGGGTCAGCAGTGGGTCATGACTTGCGACATGAGGTTAATGCAGTTGTTAAGTAACAGCAAGAGACTTCCAGTGGCATGAATATTCCTCTCCACCTTCTCCCAGACATGCACACGCTCGCTGTCTCAGCCTGAGCCCAACACTTGGTTAACATGGGGGTGACTGTGTGATGCATGCACAACATGAGCCGCAGTCCTACTTACGTCAGCTACCACGTGCTCAATCAAACAGGCTGTTCAGTGGGTAGCACAGAGAGGCTTCCATATCTTTAAAAAGTTGGAAGCATGTAGTGACTGCCTTCTGATAGCTGGAAATGGATGATGGATAACGACAGCACTGTTGGCACCACACTGTGAGCAGGAACAGAAGCATGCAGGCTGATCACAATCTCTGAGCTTGTCCGCAGTGCCCGTTTGCTTTAAGGAGGGCTGTGTATGCTTAAGAGAAGCTCTGGTGATCCGGATAAGATTTTCAGAGATGCAAAAATCGTGGAACTGTATTGAAGGTTTGCAAATGTTTGCAGTCAGAGCACTTTGATGTGAAGGCTGTCTTTTGTGGGGGCGGAGGGAGAGGAAGATGAAAGAAGACTTTAGGAAGTGTCAAGTCAAAGATGCACCACATTTTTTCGAGCCCCTTCAGACAAGCAGCTAACAAATAAGCTATCGGACTAATACTTCAACAGACGTTTGCCATCCCTGTTCTCTGTGCTTGAGATGAACATACTCCATGTAGCCTGTCTTGTCCAACTTAATTGGCAGCGGGATGCTGGACCAGATATTAGCATCATAATGCAGTACAAGGCCTTTGTGTGATAACCACATGCAAGTGTGAAAGGGACAATAGTTAGGGCTGCAGAAGAGAAATCACACCGACTGTCTGCTTTGCTAATGACACAGCTTTGTCTGTGTCTCTGAATCTTGAAAAGGGTCTCAGAATGGCTGTTTACCTACCTTCCTTAATCTGATGGGAACCTTTTGATCTCAGCTGGATCTGACCACTCAGTTTACAAAGTACAATTAAAGACAGATAACGCCTCTTGAAAACAAATCATTCAAAGACCCTAGAAAAGAAGCCCAAAGATCTTAAGTCAGAAACACCCCAACTTTAATGCCTAAGATTTTGAGTCCCAATATCACCCCTGTAAGAAGAAAGGGGCTGAACAAGATGTGCTTGAGGTCTGCTTCCAAATATGAAACTGAACAGCAAGGCAAAGCAAACAAAACAACACGGCTTCCCTCCGAGAGAAAGAAAATCCAAATCTATTAGTTTAACAGACTAGCTGCAATAATCACATAGCTGCAGACTGCAGACTCTTACTGCTGGGTCACATTTGTAAACTGCCAAGTATTTCACAGCTGCATTTTACAGTTTGACAGAGCCACTGGGAGAATGTCTTCAGAAAAGTAGATGTCAAAGCATTTTCAAATGCTTTTTATTGCCAGGATTGGGAATACAATGCAGGTTTGGGTTTCAGTACAAGTTGCAAAGCTATCGTTCAGCATTCATAGCCATTACTAACCAGCAGTAACAGAGACATCCAGAACTGAATTTCTCCTTGATGCAGGGCCCTCTGGAGGGTGCTGAACTCCAGAACTGCTGCCTGATAACATGACACGTGCAAGAAGGGTCCCAGGTGTCAAGGACAGGAAAATAAATCACTTTATGTTGTTTTGCTCTTAGTTCAGTTGTTACCAATCGATAGCAGCAGTGAAGCTTCAGAACGAGTCCCAAAGACCCGGCACCTATCAAGCACTGCCTTGCCTTGAGTTCAGACTTCTACAAGGCTTCTGAGATGCACACAGGTAATAAAAACATCAATATTTTCTGTACCGACAAAGTGATGTTTCAGAATCTCTTCTGTATTGCTGGCTCACTCTGTGATAGCTTTATTATTCTAGAAGGGTCTGATGTTCTACGGAAACCAGAGGTAGTGGGTTTTGCTTTAGACAGTCTTCACTAAAGAAGTCTTAAAAGCAACTGTCATGGTTTTATGTGGGTTTGCATGAACCTACAACATCTGCCCAGTTATAAAGAAGCCCACAAAACATCTGTGAGAGGCCCCAGAGAAGACAGCTGGTTCCTCTAAGCCACAGATGCCTAGACAGCAGGCGAGTTAACACAGCAGGACAATAAGGGGCAGAAGGGAACCTGGGCTTTTCTTTCCTAAAGACGTTTAGGAGAGGAAATGGTCAGAACCAGAAGGGTAAACTGCAGCCAGCACAATCCCAGTCTCCTCTCCCCTTGCTCCGCAGGGGATTTCTACTTCTTTCCCCCCAGCCCTGCTTACTTCCCATTGTTCAGAACTTACTCTCACAAAAGGGCTCAATCCCAGGGCCTCCCCTCTGAGTTCCAGCTAAAAATGAGTAAACAGGACCTGCAGCCAACAGCCAAATATTACCCCTGGTCCATGATAAACTTTTTCTTCTCAATCTCTGCATCCTGAAAAGCTATTCTCCTTTGCTATTTACTTATTAGCAGTAAAAGTACAATGATGCTCATCCTATCCCTCTTCTATGGCCAAGTTCTTCCTCAAGACTCTCTGTTGATTCGTGATCCCTGCAAACTGTCAATGTAACATGCATGGTATCAAGTCTGTCTGTTTAAAATGTTGGCTGTTGGAGAAAATATTTACATCAACAATCTAAACACAAAGCAGGGAAAGAAATTATTTACAATGACCTATGTGAAAATAAATAAAATTTAGGCAGAATAGGAAAACTTATTAAACTAAGAAAATGTCTCTGAAAGGACATCTGTTGCTGACATCTCTCCATATGAAACTGGTTTTACTTTGAGTGGCATCTTTTGTAACGTAGTATGATATCGCTACACTTCTGAACTAACATCATGGAATACTTTTTTTTCAGTAGGAAAAATGACAGAATAAAATAGCTTTTCAATGTGAATACTTCAAGTAAATATAAAATTCTATTCTTAAAATAAAATTTCAAAATGACTATACAGGGACAAGGCTAACTGAGCAGTGTACTGTGCACTGTTACAGAGGGAAGAGCAATGGGACAGCCTAGTACAACAACATGCCAGTAGAGGGTACTCCTACTTTGAGCATCCCAGTGTGGGTGTGTGCTGTAACAGAGGGCAGCACCCGAAGCCTTCATCAGTAAGCAAAGCACTGAAGTGAAGGAAAGAATGCCCGTAGTTGCCTACCAGCTTCCTGTCACTGAAGGCCTTCATTTGGAGAAGCTGTGAGTAATGTAGCAAGAAAAAGAACATAAATCAAACTTTGAAAATGTTGCTAAAGACACAGATTTATAGCTGCTTTCCAAATAAATAAATTGCTCTTTAATTCTCAGTCTTCTAGGCTGAGCAGAAGGCCAAAGCAGCTAGACTGATGAAACTATCACAGACATATTTGCTATACTTGTGTGCCTAAAATGTTGCAGCTAAGGGAAGACGTAAGTAATATTATCAGCATGTATGTGTTCATAATAATAAACATTTTCTCTGTATGGATTGGGAAACAATAAGAATAAAAGCAAAATTTACCTGCATGTTCTTGTATGCCTTGACTGAAAAAAAACAAATAACCATATACACACAAATCCTTGCAGTGACACTGCTACAAAACTTGTGTTCAGAGCAGGGCTCGTTCTCTATGGGACACCAGCTTCCACCACCAGGGTGGGCACTGACCCAGGGGCAGCCAAAAGGCAGGAAAGGGGGAGCTGATTACTGGGATTTCTTTTATTATAAAGGCAGCGTAAGAGCAGACAGCAATGAAGGAAGTTCACGCTTCAGCTATCACATGATTTTTAAGATAATCTTGGGTTTTTGCTGATAGATCTAGTGTAATTTTATCTTAATTAGCTGTATCATAGAATACCTTGAGCTGGCAGAGATCTGTAAGGATCATCAAGTCCTACTTATAGAAAGAAGTCTGTGGTAGAAGTCTTGTAGTCTGACCACACATGCTAAGAGCTACTGAGTTTTGTAGCTTAGCTTGATGCTCTATTAATGCAGGAGCCTCATCTGCTCCTTAACCTGCTACCCAGACTTGCAACCTTGTTTTAGTCAAGTAAGGAACATACCAATTGCAGATGTAGTGCTGCCTTGAACAACTTAGCAAATTCTAACTAAATTTCGGTAGGAAACACATGACAGATACCTGCTCCTCTGTGCTAAGATATACACAAGCAACACCAAGACTCCTCAGAAAAAAGCAATTTCCTTGTGATAGCTTTGCTAAACACCCTTTTAGGAAGTGAAACTTCACAATCAGTGTTTAATAATATCAAATTATTGAGTACCGAGTTGCCTTTTAGCTTGTTTTGAACCCTAAGCACCAAATTAACTGCCACTATACCACCACTACTGCAACTTTGAGCCGTATCAGAGACAAACACAGCACAGAATCATAGTATCACAGAATCGCTCAGGTTGGAAAAGACCTTAAAGATCAGAGTCCAACCACAACCTCTTCAAATAATTCCACACACGAGCTTTCCTCTTTCCAGCAGAAGTTTTATGTGCCTCAGTTTCTAAATCAGTAAGTGAATTGTAACCTGGACGACTGCCAGGAAACAAATCTGCGCATTAATACCTACAAACGGCTTTTCTGATGAGTAGGGAAAAAGAAATGAAGAAGAATCCAGTATTATGAGCAAAGAAGGCAAACTTGCTACAGAAATTATCAGCAGAAGGAAACTTTCATGGAAGATAAGGAACGTAGCTTGAACAGAAATCAAAAGCTTCAGAGCTACGAAATGGAAAGAAAAGCATCTTCAACTGCCAGAGAGAACGTGCTGTATCCATGAGACAGAGCTGCCTGCTGAAAATGTTATTTCTGACTCTGATTTTTTAAGATATATTGTAGTCCTACAGTTGAAAAATTTTTTCCTAACTAGCTAAACCCTGCTACACAGATACATAATTTGGATGTCCCATACTCAGGAAGGGATGCAGCACGTGCAGTTTTGTTTTCTCGTCTACAGGATCATGACTTTGACCGTTACACCTTCTGAAAAAAACAAAACATAGAAAGGATAGTACGAGAAACAAAGGCTGATTTCTGGTCTTCACAGTAGAATAGATTTAATATCAACTCCCTTCACACCAGAAAACACACTAGGATATACACCACACAATATTCCCAGAGCAGCTTTCTCTTAAATATGTCTTCTCTGAGGAGGACAAACACTGTGACTACTGCATTTATCATGAATTAAGAGCAAGCCTTTTAACACAACACTACAATAGACCACAGCCAAAAGAACAGTTTTAATCTGGATGCAGTGTATGTACTAAAATAAATACATGATGGATTCATGTTCAGTTTTACCTGGAACCTCTTCAGGTTTTATTAAAACAATTATTAAAGGTATTTTAATACCTTTAATACCCTGGGTAACCTGTTCTAGTGCCTGATTTAGTTGGCAACCCTGCCCACAGCAGAGGGTTGGAACCAGATGATCTTTACGGTCCCTTCCAATCCATTCTGTGATTCTATGATTTCCTGAGTACAGGCAGCAAGAACAGCCTGGTAAAAGATCCAGGTTGTGACAGAATTATCTTAAAAATTAAACCATTCCTACGAAATGTTTATGCTATTTTCCCAGCTGTATTTTCATCATAATACTTTCAGGCAAACTCTACAAATAGTAATCTAAATTGATCTACAAGTACAAAGATTACAAGAAGCCCTATAGTCAGGGCTGCAGTAATCTTTTTAAGCCAGCATCTTGGATGCAACCCCTGAATTTGCGTGTGCTGACCACAGTCTTCCCTTCTCACATTGACTCCAGTGGCCTTGCAAGGAGCAGAAGAAAACATTTAAAGTTGCAGGTCCCTTGGGAGAGCCTGTAGAGTTCCTAACTTTCAGCTAAAAAAAATGTTACCTCAGTATTTGGATATGGAATAGCTTGGTCTAGGAATGAGGGAAAAAACTCACAACCAGATGCCACAACAGCACTTTCAGTAAAGTTCTGGTAATGGCATAATTGTGCTCTAAGTAGCTATGTTGCTTATTTCTCTGATCTCTTTCTGAGTGCTGTGGCAAAACGATTTTTTGTGGATTATCTTGTTAATAGATAATCCTATTTAGTGGGTATCTTTGCTGCAAGGCAGTCTTGGCTTCCCACCCATTCAGTTAGGAATGTTTATATTTAGCTGCTTTTCTAGAAACAGAGCTACAGCTGTAGCACAAACCAATTACTTCGTTTTTCTCCAGGACACATCTCTTTCTTGATACAGACAGAACAGTCTCACTAGAAATATGTCCCACTGCTGGAACAGTTTTGAAGAACAAATATGTTTAACTAGCATGGGTCCAGATCTGTGTAGATCTTGATGAGACTTGCAGCCATCCCACGTTTTTCCTTTCAAGCCTTTCAGGTGTGTACTGTTGTTATTAAAAATTGATTGTTGTAAATATCAAAGGTATTCTGGAGCAATTTTGGTAACTGAAAGCTCCAGGGAGAAAAATTCCAAGGTGTCTCAGTATATTTTGCATTTCTAACATCCCGATATTAAGATGCCTCTTCATTCTCCTGTTGGATGGTGCTATATTCTATCAAATAGACAAACACCGAGTCTCATATTCCATTTTTTTTAATTTTCCAAATGTAGATGTCTTCCTAGAAAAGGATGCTGCATGGCCAAGCAGAATACAGCCTCTGTCCTAGCAATAACCTTGCTGAAACAGAGAGCTCACCTTGCAAGACTGGAAAGGGACTGGCGCTGTGGTTATACAAAGTGTACCAACTAGAAGACAGTTCAAAACAGATGATGATTAAAATCCCTAAAGTTCCAACTACAGGCTATTTTACATTTACTCTGGAGAAATAAAGATGCTCTATTATCTCCAAATAATTAAAGAGCAAGACTTGAACACGTTCCAAAAATATCACACTATGCTCTATACTCCCAAGAACAGACACTCACCTTCCTGCTGCTTCCAAACTATGGCAGCAAGGAATTTGTATGCAGTAGGAGTAGTGCTACAGACTTCCTGTGACTCCTACTCCTCCAGGAAGACTGCAGCACGCCGCCATGGCCTCACTTGGGACCTGAAGGGGAAGAGTTTCCTGTTAGTGGACAGGATAATACCCCTTGACATACACAGCCTTTTCCTGACCCAACCGTCCAAGAGGCAGTGTTCATAAACACAGAGGGCAGAAAGTCAGCATCTGTTTTTAAACGGTTAACAGAACAAAAGTGGCTAGAAGTCAAATTCTAAATTCTTCAGAAACCCTTTATTTAGTTAATACAACATCAGAGAAGAACAGTACCTCCCAGGCACACAATTATACAGATAATATTCTTGGATTGAGTCTACTTACTATTTGTTATCAGTTTTAATTAAGAGAACAGCACTGGAATTAGGGGCTAGGAAGTAAAACTGAGCATTGCACTTGTTTCACTAAAATAACTGCTAGCAACCTGAGTGTATCTTATCTCTTTTCCCTCCCCATCCCCCCCACAAGGAGTTAATAAGGGAAGGGAGTCAAGGCAGTGGGGCTCTGCACTGCAAAACAGCAAATCCAGTCCTGTCAAATAATAATGAAAAATTCAGTGGGATGTGAAAATCAGCCCAATAAAATGCTATTTTACCTGTTGTTATTGTACCTTCCTTGATAGGTGCTATTTTTTTTCAAGTATTGTTTAAAATGTTGCAACAGAAGGACTGTGATCAGAAGAAATCTGTCGGTTTAAAAGTAGCTGCAGCATTTCAACAGTCTAATTTCAAAATGACGAAAAAGCCACTGATGTTATTCAAAGCAACAAACGTGAAAAGCGATTCGCCTCGCATACCTTAATTCTTTTGTGCCATGTTATCATATCTTCACCACTGTAGCAAGCAGGATGGGCTACTCCCCTCCCAGGGAAAGCCAGATGTCCTCTTTGTATCTGCCAAACGCACTTTTCTACAAGCAGAGAATCAATCTGTTTACTCCTAGTGAAAGCGTTTTATAGCTTCAACAAATAAAGGAACCCAGCATAGTTAATAACTAACCACTGTTAATAAAACACCACAAGGAAGAATGAGAAAGTAAAGCAGCCATAAGGTATTACTAACATACACAGAATTCTCACGCTATCTTTCTTAACACACTGCTTGCTCTCGTTTATACGGTTGGAACAACGGCACACCAGCTACCTCCTATGCATACACAGGATGCAATGCATACCTAAGGGGAATTTGCAGCAAACATAATGAAACGGTGAGAAAGAAGCAAAAGTGCAGTAGAATGTGGGAGATGAATTCAAGCAGTGTGTTTAACACCTTGGCTTTAGCTGAATCCACCATGCCTTCACGCATGCGTACCTCCATCGGTCTGCTTTCTGCAAAAGGGAGATTCCATGCCATTTAATCACAAATTCCTGGGATGACTCTCTCTCCTTGTTTGTGGGATGCTTTTTTAAAGCGTGTTTACATTCTTGTGTGTGGGTTGGGAATTTAGGTTTGTTTGTGATGAAACATCAAAGTTGGTTCCCAAATTATTACCGTGCAGTCATTGATGCTTTGTACCTTCCCACAAGAGGACGACAGAAACACACATCAACCGAGGTTTATGCATTATTAATGGTGTCAAACTAACCTGCAAATCTTTGTGTGGCGAGATTTCGCTTCTCCATTCCACTTTCCTGCTCTTATTTATCCTATCATTTGGTTATTCATTTTCTATTTTCGCTATCAGATTTTACAAGGGATGCTTTCTAAACCTTCATGTTAAATAAAATAATAGTAATACTCCGTAAACATGCAGGTATATTTGATGTATCTGGTTCTGTGCATCAGAAAGTGGCATTTTAATCCTGATGTGTGCACTGCGCTGGAATGTGGCCCGTAATCTTTCTGCACATAGCGTGAGAGGGGTTATTGTCCAAATGATGCCATCACAGGCAGCTAATTACAGCAGTCAGAGCAGATAGAGGCTGGAATTGAGACTGCTGTTTTCTCAGTTACCAAAAAGTACACAAGTAAATTAACAAAACTTACAATTCGAATGAACAACAACAAAAAGACTCCTTGAGTTCCACAGAACTTTGGTGTCTTGAAATCAATAGCACCAGAGAATGGAGACCAACAGACAGCAGGGTTTGTAAGAGGTGCCTGGGAAGAGACAACACATTGGCCTTCTCTTCAATGTATGGTTAACCTGGGTTATAATTTGAGTGCTACCATTAAAACCATCCCAGTTGTTGAGCCGTCTTTAATGCAAAATGTGTACATCTCAAACAGTCTGAGATGCAATTCAAACACACACAACACATTAACTGCTTGCACAACAATCCCGTAAAGCAATCCATTTATGCTTCATAGACTGAATATTCAACCGTTGTTTGAGGAACAAATCCTTCTTCACCGGGCTCAGTTTCACATTTAGCCATGTTGCTATGCATTTGCTTGCTCCCGTAGTAGTAAGGAAGAACAAAATCCATCCATAGCCTCTAAATTATAAACTAGATGATGGAGGAACTTAGGGAACACACGCATCTATTTTAAATATGTTTATATAATTTAAAATACATTTATACATATTTTCACATGGGTTGTTTTTCTGATGGATTGGTATCCTGATCCATTCAGGATCCCATTTCAGCCACACAAAGAGCTGCAGGCACAGCTAAGGAATGGCGTGCTGCATTGCAAGGGCAGGAACAAGGAGTAGTTAGGAACCAGTCACACAGCAAAGGCTTTGTGTCATCAAGCTACAGCCTTATTTACAGCGTGGATGCTTTTGCCCGGACTGGGAAATAAATTAATGTCAGTTCCCTACATTTATGTTAGCTCGGCAGCAGAGACCTGTATCCTCCGTGGTCTGTTTAGCAACTGTGACTCAGTGTTCCCTTTATTGCAAAGCCAAACCAAAATTCCAGCACACTTATACAATAAACTTTCACCCTATCTTAATTATACGTGGGCACGTTGTCCACTCAGAAAAACAGGTCATCAGACATGATAAACATCTCCAGCGTGCGCTAACCAGACAGAGTTCCTAATTTTAAAGGCTTGCATCCAGTTGAAATTTCCTTGGGGTTTGTCTTCCCAATACCCCAAGTTCACCCACACATTTCCTGTCCTCACTGACTAAATTGCAGGCTGAATCAATGAGAGTGGCTCTGTGCTAAGGTTTAAACATCTCTGCCCCAGAGTGCTCCACAGAGCATGGCCTAAACCTTTGTCTGCTTAGAAGCAAGCCAGCGTTCAGTATAAATGAATTCTGGCTTAATGGGCACAGACTCTGAAGTGAGGTTGGCTGTCAGTGCGGACACAGCCTGACGCCTCTACACTGGGCTCTGGTGCTCCTGAGTGAGCTGGCAAGGCAATGCAATTCCAGCAGTTACAGAGCTCCAGCCTGCTGCTGACCACCGTTCCTTCCCCAAAACCAAGCTTTCACAAAGTCTCAAACTAGCAAGATACTAGAGAATCAAACACTTGAGTTGGAAGGGAGCCTTAAAGTCATCTGGCCCAACTCCTCTGCAGTGAGCAGGGACACCTACAGCTCCATCAGTTGCTCAGTCCTGGGCAGCCTGGCCTTGAGCGTCTCAAAGATCAGAGCACCACCACCCCTCTGGGCAACCTGCTCCACTGCCTCACCACCCTCACTGTAGAACAAATTCTTCCTTACATCCAGCCGTTGCTTCAGCCCAGGATGCAATTGGCTCTCTGGGCTGCAAGGGCACATTGCTGGCCAGGTTTGCCCTAGATCCACTGGATTCCCTACAGTTATCTCAGTAAACAGAAGAAAGTGCCTTACTGCATTTTTAGTTTTTGGTGCGTCTGCTACAATCTCACCTCTACAAAAAGAAAATCCTCTCACATGGTGACACAGCTCAGCCCCTCACTGAAAGACCACAAGAAGAGGCAACAGATTTACTGAGCTACAAATGGAACAAGACAACAAATTTAGCATGGAATTAGGAAATGGAGCCCAAACAGTCTGTGTCTAAAGTAAAAACCCATCTCCTTCCTCTGGGCCAATACTGAACGGGCAGCCTAGAGCTGTGGGTGCCCCATCCCTGGAGGTGCCCGAGGCCAGGCAGGACAGGGCCCTGCACAGCCTGCACTGGGGGGCAGCCAGCCCACGGCAGGGCTTGGGGCTGGGTGGGCTTCAACATCCCTTCCAACCCTTCTACTACTCTGTGATTTCATGATTGCTCAGATAGTTTGCCTGAATGCCACAAAACTCCAACCCCTACCGAAACAGAGATGTGCTCAGGGCCCTTGAAAGCACTCACACTTTTTATTTAGGTTTACTGAGCTGTGGGGCATACCTGAAGGATTAAATGGAGACTGGCACGCACTGCTTCCACCTGCGTTGCCCACTGCATTTGTGGATGTACAAAGGCTTCCTTGCTAATAAATCCTCCCGTAAGGTGACTGTTCGGTGTTCTATTTAGTTCTTCACCGGCTGAGCTGTCTGTGGAAGCAGCCCTCTTGCTACGTTACTGTACTGCCCTCTGCTACGCTCTACGGCCGCTCCCAGGGCTCCGCACCTGTCCGCCTCAGGGCGGGGGGAGCTGCCGCCGCCCGCTGAGGTGAGGCGGGAAAGCAGCGCGGGGAGCGGGCGGCGGGGGCAGGGCTATGGGCGGCCCGGCCCGGCAGGAGGAGGGCAGCGCGGCACAGGGAGGCGAGGGCCGCGCCGGGCGGGAGCACCTGGGCGGGCTGCGCTGCCTCCTCCTCACGTACGTTTCGACTTTCTTCCGCGCCCGGAAACTTGGTTCGGCAGCCGCGCCGGCCGCCGCCGCAGGCCGAGTTGGCGCCGGGCTTCCCTCTGGTCTCCTCTTCCCGCCCCCGTCCCTTCCTCTCCAGGTGAGCGGCGGACGGGCGCGGGGTGGCGTCGGGGCGGGGGTCCGGGCCGGCGGGGACGGCGTTTCCCGGGGTTCCGCGAGGGGCTGAGGGAGGGCGCTGCGGCCGGGGCTCCTGCGCGCGGTGCGGGGACGGTGCCCGCCCCGAGGAGCCCTCGCTGGGCCCGGCCGTGTCGGGCGGCGCTGGGGAGCGGCCCCAGGTCCGGCTCCGTGAGGAAGAAGTGCAGTGGCGGGGCCCGGTGTGAAGGGAGGCTGCGTTCCTCTGCTCGATGCGCTAAGTTGGCACATTCCTGCTGCTGCGCTGGTAACTAATGCAGAAAAGCCTAATAAATAGCAACGGTGATAATGGGCAAAGGAGAGCAACGTGACGGCGTGGACGTTTTGGAAATGCCTTGAAGGTAATAAATACATGAGGTGCTACAGATGAGGTAATGTTCTGGAAGGGTTTGTGGAAGGCTCGTGAGGGGTACGGTAGGGCTTTTATTTCAGCTGGCGATGCCAAGTTTTTCATGAGGGTTTCAGACTGTGTCGAAACAAGGGGCAGTCCCAGAGTGCTCCATTGAATCATTTGAGTTGGAAGGGAGCCTTAAGGGTCATCTAGTTCAGCTTCCCGGCAATGAGCAGGGACACCTACAGCTCCATCAGGTGCTCAGAGCCCCATCCAGCCTGACCTTGAGTGGGTCCAGGGATGGGGCACCACCACCTCTCTGTGAAACCTGCTCCAGTGCCTCACTGCCCTTACTGTAGAAAACAGCTTCTTTTAGTTTGAAACCATTTCTCCATGTCCTCCCACAGTAGACCCTGCTAAAGAGTCTGTATTCTTTTTTATAGCTCCCCCTTTGGATACTGAAAGGCCACTCTCAGGTGTCCCCAGGTTCCCTTCTCTTCTCCAGGCTGCGCAGCCCCAGCTCATGCTGGACTGTGCCTGCCTGGCATCCCCATCTCTCTGCCATTATCCTCACTCTCAGCTTCAGGCAGCAAAGAGCGGTGCCAGTGGGGAGATGGCACAGGAGAATTGTCCCCCTTGGCATACTCGGGGCTGTATGCTGGGCCTGGAAGCACACTGCCATCCCTTCAGCTGGTTTGTGGTCCCACTTAGCACTTGGGATGCAAAATGAGTACTTTCCTGTTGCTTACCAAACTTACAAATGAGTATTGCTGTAATTTCATTTTCTGCTCCTGTTTTACAGCCGAGGACCAGAACTGTGGAAAGGCTCTCTTGAAAACACTATTCCAGCCCAAGGGCGGATAGTAAGTGTTGTGAGAGGTCTCTGCTGTGTCAGCAGCACGTTGGTGCAGGGTGACAGTGCACAGGTCAGCCCAGGGAGATTCATGTCACTGTCACAAGGCCCCAGAGGTGTCTAATCCAGTCCTTTGGCTTCTGGAGACTCCAGAGGAGCCCTGGGTTTGAGTGGCACAATGTGGTGTACAGGACGGTAGTTACGCTGCAGCAGCAGTGCCAGTTGTGTGCCGTGCCTTTGAGGGACAGCGCTGATGTTTGTCCTTGGTGCTTGAAGGCCAGAGTTCTTTGGCAGTTCTCCAGGAAAAGGAAGCAGATTGTGCACATGGCTCCTCCAAAACAAAACTTCTAAGTTGCAAGCTGAAACTCTTAATGCTTCAACTGCTCTTTTACAGTACAGCTAAGCAGATGTAGAATGTCTGCTGCTGGAAAGGGGATGTCAGCTGCCTGAAGAAGCTCATGAAGTCAGAACAGCACCAGTGCTTGTGCAGGGGAGAGGGGTTCTTTGGGTGAGGATGGAGCAAGGAAATATCAGGTCAACCTTTTGTGGGGTTAGCTGTTGGAATACAGCTCTGCTGGAAAACTACACCTTCCTTACCTCCCTTACCGTGTCTACCCTTGCACACAAGCATGATGCCTATGTAACTCATTTAAATAACGGAGATGCACTGGAATAAAACCTCAGTGAAATGGAATGGAGAGAGGGACCAGTGTTTGCAGCAAAAAGCAAGTTTCTCTGTTGAAAAACAGGCTTCTTTTGAAGTTTCTTACCAAAAGAATGAGGGAAGTAAGAGCTGAGAAACAAATCCAACCGCCTGGTATGAGGAATGAGAGCAGTAAAAGGTGAAAGAAACAGTTCCAGAAGGAATCCGGTGCCTAAACGACCTTCATCTGCTCCAGAAAACCATGAGGGTCGGAGATGCCTGATGGAACAAGTTGAAGATTACTGTGCATAATGTGAGTGCCAGCTGAATGGAGATCCCAATAACGTCAGTTAGCACTTGTAATTAATGGTTTCATAAGCAATGATAGCTCTGTACTTCCCGAAGCACAGTGACTGCATGAGTTTACCTGCTCATGAAACTGTAGAGTCCTAGGCTTGATGGTAGGTGACCAGAATAAAGTAGCTGTTGTTTACCCGCTGCTGTACTTTTAACCCTTCAGTGTGCACAGCCATGTATTTCTTGTTTTCTGCATTGAAAGCAAAGCAGAAGTAAAAAAAATCTGCTGAAATTGCGATACCGACTTCATTTAGCAAATGGAGCTGCATCATCTCATTCCAACTGTGTATTTCTTGCGAGAGGGGTTGCAGCTGTTGTCTGATGGGCTGGAGTATGTTTTGCTGATACATTACAAACCCCTCTTGTTTGGCTTTTCCTTCTCAGCTTACTTTAGTGTTGCTGCTCATACAGTTGTTAGGAATCGTGTTTGACAGGCTCTCATTGGTTTATATGCCCTGGTTTATAGCATGCAAAATGTTGCTGTAGGCTGAAAGTTGCCTTGGGAGTTTCTTGAATTGAGTTTTAAACCTTTTGATACTTTGGATGAGAAATTGTCCATGTATCAGTATGGTGTGCACCACTGGAAGAGTCGGAGGGGATTCAGATGGCCACAAGTAGTGGGAATTACTGCGCCGCTCCAGGCTGGAAGGAGGGAAATGGAATCAAGCTGGAGGGATTTGGAGAGCCAATCAGCAGCTCACACGTGGGGTTGGTTTTATGTATGGGGCTGCTCCAGAGGGTCTTTGTGCAGCACATTTTTTTTGATGACTGTATTGTTCCTTATTTGGAATTCCCTGTGGAAGGGAAGTACCGAACAGACTTGCTGCTTAAAAAAAGTGTTGTCTGCCATTGTCTGCTCTGTGCCTGGGCCTTAAATCGTGCAAGCTTTGCAAACAGCTGCAGCAGACTTTCCCATTAAGAGCTGACCGCGTGGCGGATAAGACGGGGGTTGAAATGAAGGGTAACCTTCTTTGAGAATTTATGCTCATCTCTGCCATGGCTCCTGTTGTGGTTGGTGGAAGTCGAGTCACTCTTGATCGGCCCTATTTGTAAAGTTCTCAGACTTATTAACCTCTGCCCCTAGACTAATAAATAACAGATACATTCTTCTCATCTAATAAGCCCTTCTACAGGTCTATAAATAGAAGAAGGGGGAGAAAAAAAAGCCAACCAGCAACCCCTGCGTTGGGAGCCTTGGGTCTGAGGGATATCCTTTGTTAAATGGTCATCTTTGAAGTGGACAGGAATTGCTGTCTGATTATTTCAAGTAGGATGCATAAAAGTAAATAATGGTCTTCTGGGCCTTTCTGTATCTCTGACTTAGGAAGAGAGTTCTCCTGGGAGTTTAGCACCTGGCTGCCAGAGCTGAGCAGGGCAGGCTGTGCCCCACTCCTGCCCAGTGCTCCGCCCGAGGTGGTGCTGGGGCAGCTGCCTGCTGACGAAGGAGGGATGGCACCTCTGCTTTGCTTGTGGGTAGCGGGAGGACTTTGGTCAGCAGGGCTGTCCCAGCTCTTGCAACTGCTGAGAGGGCCACGCCAGTTTTTTACATTATTTTTAGAGCAATGGAACGTAGATAACGATTTACTCATACTGTAAATATGTACCTTAAAAAGTTAAGATAACAATGGTTCTTATAGACCTATTTCTGATACCAGCTTACAGGCGGCTTTGGATCAGGTTAAGACTTGAAAAGAAAAAAAAAGCCTTTCTGGTTTATTCCCCCCAAGCTGTGAGGGGTGTTTGTTTTAAGTCTGAAGACAACTAGACATACCAGGAGAAATTATATGGCAAAAATGCATCTTAAATTGCATGTGCAACCATGCTTAAGCTTGTGAACCCATAATACAGATGTCCTGAGCAATAGAATGTGTGCACTTAAAATGAGCCATAACGTTGTTCTTTAAGTGTTTAGGAGAATGTAGTCCTTAATGGAAAGAGACTTGATTTTTTTTTTTTCCCCCCGCTTTCCTGCAGTGCTTATGAGCTGCCGGATGTGGAGAAGGCCGTTGGGGTGACTGGTTGCATCCTGCCTGCCCGTGGGCTGGCGGGAGTTTACACTGCTTTCAAACCTCCCTGCACGCCCTGAGGAACTGCAGTGAGAGCCTGTGGTCTGGGGAATTAGTTAGCTTTTTTTTTTCTTCTAAATGAAGATAACTTGTTTTCTTTCCCCTTCAGCATGATCTGATGGGATGTAAGGGGAGCTACAAACTTAATTATCTTTTAATTCAGCTTTTTAGTTAGTTGGAACATGCTTGGGCTAGATGGTACTTTGCACTCCTTTTGATGGAATGCCCTCTCACCTTGTGAAGGGGAGTCTGCGCTGTTGTGTGCTGGGCAGGGTGAAACGCCCTGCTGGTAT
Source organism: Bambusicola thoracicus (assembly GCA_002909625.1). Classification (NCBI taxonomy): domain Eukaryota; kingdom Metazoa; phylum Chordata; class Aves; order Galliformes; family Phasianidae; genus Bambusicola; species Bambusicola thoracicus. The sequence continues at coordinate 87,411 of PPHD01000015.1, forward strand.
CAAGGGATGCTTTCATTGACTGTGTCATACTTCTAAGTGTACTGTAAAAAAACACCACAAAACAACACAAAAGTGCTAGTGTAACTGAGACCCCAATTTGCCTTGGTGCAGGTAGCTAAAAGTTCTGTTACTTTATCCTGCAGTAAAGCCCTCATCGGATGTTTCTAATGGTAACAACTTCAAGTGTGACAGAGGATGAATGCTTTGCTTTCTCACAAGACAGGTGAGGCCCAGAACTACAGAAATGCCATATGTCTACCCAAGGCAGTCTCACTCTTTACACTGTTTATAATTATATATGATAATGGCTGCCCTAGTAAGGATATTTAAACATGGACTTTAAAAACATGCAGTTGTATAACACGCGGTCTGCTTCTTTCCTTATGGACTTTATCATAGAAAAGGCCCACTCCTTTTCTGATCTGTATGCTATGACACCCAGATCACAAATAGACAACCTACAGGTTGCCATTAGGCTACTGCAAGAGCAGGAGCTGTCAGGGTTGGCCACTTACCAAGGCTTGTACCTGAGACAAGCTTCTGCATGTTACGTGCTTATTTCATATTCTGTAAACCCTGGTGCTGTTTTCTTTCCATAAACAAGGACTTCTCAGGTAGGCACAATGGTGTGTGATGGGATAGGAGCATCTGGTGTTGATATGACATAGGATCTTTACCTCTTGTCCTCAAAACCCGGCTCTTAGGAAAGCGTGTGTTGCACCAGATATTTAGATGAACCTAAATCTCAACATCAGATCTCCTCCTTTGATTTGGCTTGCGGGTTTTTGCTTCAAGGGCAAGAGAAGTTTTGGTTATTACAGGCCGGGTCCTTCATCCTTAAATCACTGTAATGGATTCCCCCTTTCTTTGTAGAAAACCTTATTCACAAATGTCTGACTGATTTTTAGGGATGGAATTGCAGGTAGTTGCTCAATTCAAAGCGTAGGTGAGATGGGGGCGGAAGTTAGGGGTATTTAACTTCCTAGAGAGAGATTATTAGATGCAATAAGAAAAACAAAGCACACAAAGAAAATACACGCATGCTGCCGGCAATGAAGATCTCATAGAAGTCTGTGTCTTGTATTCTGCAAAGAAGCAAATTGATTCAACTGGTAAAACGGAACAATCTGCATAAGCTTTGTGTTCCTGTGACCATAAAGCAGGCAGCTTGCATGTTTGTGGGGAAGGAAGGGTGTGGAAAGGAGGATGGATGTGGTGGAAACATCTAGCAAAGGTGAGAAAGCGTCAGAAATGTAAATAAAATAGCTTCTCCTGCAGCATTTATCTTCACTTCCATTTGCTGGTGTTGAAGTTATCCATTTTTCAGAGCAGTGTGCTAAAATAGTCACTCTTTAATCTCCTTGGAGGAACAGTGTAGGTTGAAAACATACCTCTCCGTTTAATCTCTTGTTAAAAACAGAGGAGAGAGGGAATTTCCAGGTGCTGGCTACCCATGTGGTATTCACTGAATAACACCAGAATCTCCTGCTCTGTACAAAGGACTGTTGGAATCACACTGTGCTGTCCTGCTGCTTTCGAGCCAGCCGGGTCTCTGGTGAGATGGGTACAGTTCTGTGGCACTGCTAATTGAGTTAAGAAATAAATGTATGGTACATATGATATGGAGAGCAGTGGAGTCATCAACCAAACCTTGGAGCACATCCCTCTGAATTGGGTTCTCTAGAACAGCAGGTCTTTTGTAGCCTAACGTGACAGTGATTCTGTTCCATGAAAATACAGCTGAGAAAGCAGATGCTTGCCCAGAAATTCAAGCAGATTAAATAGCAAGTTGTCTAATAAGCACAAAAATGTGAGGCTTTAGAATAAAACTTGTTTTCAGGTTTATGGTTAAGGAATGAGCAGAAATGATGGGGACAGTGAGAGCTTCTGAAACTGGCAGTCTCTGTTGAGATGGAGTGCAGCAAAGCAGCCTGGATGCAGAGCTCCTCAGTTGAAGCATTCAGGTAGGTGCTGAGCAGTCCCTCTTCCAGGTGCCTCATTAGGAACTCCTGGCTTGAAGGCAAGGTTAATCATTGAAGGGGTTACTTCTTACACAGCTGGATGGACCTCTTGTTTACAGAAGCTTTGGCTTCATACTTTTACTTTCAGCGGCCTAATCTTCAGCAGTATCAGGAAGTAAAAAGGAAAGGTAATAGGGCTCTGCGTTATCACCTTGTAAAGTATTCTGGCACTCCGTACTGCGCCTTCTGGAAGAGGCAGCCTGCTGCAAGCGTTGCTCATGAAGATCTGATGTTTCAACACCATTTTCTGGCGACTAATATAAACTAAGGATGGCTCGTTCATAGCTGTGAAAGGCTGTAGCAGCAATTGGAAGCGTTTGGGCAGGATGCTGGTGTGTTTCATTGAAAACCTGCCACTTCTCATGCTCCCGACATCCTCTTCAAGGCAGAGCTGAAGTTCTGCTAAAGAAAGAACAAACCCAGCAGTTACAGAACACTTCTGCAATCTCTTTCTCATTTGGGAAAAAAAAGTATTCCAATGCAGAGAAGCCCAAGGCTTGCGAGCCAATTGGAAACTGAAGAAGGTTTTGCAGTGTTTTGGGACCCATTTTTCTTATGGTTTATGGTTAGAGCACTGGGTTTGCTATGTTAGGATCCATCATGAATTCGCCGCTTTGTTTTATGTAATTTAGATTGCTTTTGGTTGGTGTCCTCCTGGTGTGTGCCCTCAGTTGTCTTAACCCAGAATGTGCTGCCTTTGTTTTGTCCATCCCCCCAAATGAATTGCGTTGCCTTTATGTGGAATGTTGTATTTCCAGTCTCCCAGGGAAATGCAGTCATAAATATAATAACTGGCGTAATTATCACAGACAGCTGTTACACAGCCATGGACATGGGGCGTGCGCCCTGCTGTCCCAAAGCCAGCCTTTATAGCCGGGCTGTCAGTAACATCTGTCAGTATCAACATGTATTAACATACAGAGCCCTCGAACGTATATATTTTTAATATTGAGAATTAGATTTTTTTTAACATTTAGTTTTTTAGCGGAGACGTTCCTGTAGTCATCCTGATCTGTAGGGAGGAACCCTTACGCTTCTGCTGTGTCCTCACCTTGCTGTCTGTAGCCTGACTGCATCCTTCTTCGTTTGGCAATGAGAAATGTGCTCCTTGGGGTGGAGGTGGAATAGCATTTTTGGTTCACAGATTTGGGGTGGTATTCTTTCCTTGGATCTTCCTGTGTGATGACTGTAAGTCACTTACAGTCAGATTCAGAATCACATAAGAGTATTACATTCTTCCATGTAGTGACTCTGGGTCTATAGCGTCTTGGGATGTGAGCTCAGTCTGTAAATGGGGATAACATGAGGCCATACCCCAAGGAGATGGCACTGAGGTGTGTTCGTGGCTGAAAGCGACCTGTATCGAGTGCCAGAGCTGTGCAAGTGGGCAGGCTGGGACACAGTTGTGTCTGTCTGTGCCCCACACTAACTTAAGGAAGAGGGAAGTTCCTTGCAGACAGTGAGAGCGGTGCCTGGCAGTGCTGAGAGCTGAAATGGTGAGGTTGGCAGCTGGGATGTCGCTCTCAGCGGTGCTCGATCCAGCTTTCCTCTGCAGGTATTTTAGTATAGGCGGAGGCAAAGCAGCGGAAAGGTTTTGTGGAGCACTTGCTCTCTCTGAAACAACTTTCTGAGCAGCTGCAGAAGCAGCCTGTCAGTTCTGCTCTGAGTTGGGGTGCTCTGGAAGCCAACCCTGAATGGCAGGGGTTGCTGGGGTGGTCTGGCCTTCAGAGGCCGGAATGTGCAGCAGAAACTGCTGGAGTTGGAGTGGTTTTCCAGCTTCACTGAACAGCTGGAACCATGGGAGCTGGCTGCTGGAGCTGGGCTCCGCCTGAGCAGTCGACTGCTGTGCCTGTTGTGCTCAAACACTGCATTTTCTAGACACCTAAGGTCTGTCTCGTTGCGCAGTAGTCATCTTTGCTGAATAAGATGTTAGCAGTTTTCCTCGTACAGAACATCTGCTTTCTGGCTGAATCACCGAGCAGGCGGCAGGCTTGTTTGAGCCTGCTGCCCTCCCCGAGCTGCTCGCTGCCTCTGCCTCGCCGAAGGCTGTGTGGGATGGGTTTGCTTCGTGGCTGAGGTGCCAGGCCATGCTTCCCTGGTGGCTGCAGGAGGGTCCTCCTCACGGAAAGGACGGTGGGATAAAAGGAAAAGGTTGTTGGGCACTTTGGAATGAAGCCTTCGCACCTTGCTTTCAAGGATCTGTGCTCACAAGGACAAAACAGAGAAGAAAAATGCAGTAAGGTTGTGGTGATGCTTTTATCTTCCACGAGTTTTGGAGTGACTCATAAATGAGATCATCCCGTATAACTTTAGGCACAGAAAGCAGAGTATGAATTTGGTAAATAATGTGGTGCCCCCTCCCCCCCCATTTAGAAGTTGTTTATCAGTGAAATTACCATAGAGTTTGTTTTCACTGAGACAGTAGAGTTGTTTAATCACTTGCCAAAATCTTATGCAAATACTACAACCCGAAGCACAAGTATTTTGTGTTGGTAGGTGTTAGCCTTGGAAGCTTCCTTAACTGCGGGTGCTGAGCTGATTGATCAGCATTGGTATGTGATTGATGCTGAGTTGTTTCACCAAGTGGGGGATGGCTTCAGATCAAATGGGAGCTTCCAGTAAGAAAAACAGCAGAGGTGTCTGAGTCCGGTTCAGACAGGTAAGTAGTGAACAACAGTGGCATTCCTGGAAGGGCAGGGCACATCTGCTCCTGTTTGCAGGTAAGAGTTAAGGAGTGAATGCAGTGAAAAGAGCAGGGGCTGTACGCCCAGTGTAGACCCCTTCCTGCTGGGGAAGATGCTTTCTGGCACTGCAGCAGCACAAGGAGCAGCTCGGTGCCCGCTTCCCCTGCAACTGCCACCACCTCTCTGTAGCTACGTAAGAATTTGCCCGGGAAGTCACTCGATTCTGCCGGTGATATATTATCCCTCTAATTAAATAGATGACTTATGCTTGACAATTAATTGAGGTGGAATGATGTATGTTTTTTATTAGAAACCCATGACTAATTTTTTCTGGCTGTTCTTGCTATCTTATTGTTCTTGCCTACCCTCCTGCAGTGTCGCTGCTGCGTGCCAGCCGTGTCCTCCAGGCACTGGTGCAGACCGGTGTTCGCTCTTGCTTAGGCTGTTACCTGGTCCAGACAAAGCAACTGCTTTCAAACATTTTCCATTTCATCACAGCTGTGCTTTTATTTTTAAACTGGGATTTTTTTAAACGGACTTAAAAACAACCCAGTCGTATAACTTCATGTGATACCGCATCTCCAGGGTAAGAGCGATCCTTCCTGCAGCAGTGTCTGTGCCTATGATCTGCTAGCAAACTCAGGTGAATTTTACATTTAATTGTAATAGACAGGATTCAAAAGGGGTGTGTATGGAGGCAGTGTTATTAACATCAATACAGCAGCAGCTGTGAAGAGCTCAGTTTGTCCCTTACCTCCCAACCTGTACGAAGCCAAAGCTCAAGCCTTTGTCTTACAGTGCAGCCAACTATGACATGCACCGTGTTTATGGCTTTTCCCCCCTTTGAGAACTTGAGTCTTTTCACAGAAGATATGTTTCCGTGGGTAAATTTAGGCATGGACGAGAAGGGAACAATGCATTCTTTGTTAACACTCATGTTTTGTGGAGGGAGGGAGCTTAAGAGGAAGGAAACGTGGCTCAGATTTTTTTGTTTCCTTTGAAATTTCTTCCTCTTCTTCTTCCTCATCCTCAGAGCGCTCTCCTAAAAAAAGAGCAAACCAAAAATCCAGACAAGTAGAAATCCTCAAACTGATCTTTCACCATACGTATCTTACAAATGGGTAATATTCAGTATCGTCTGGAAAGCTCTGGAGAAAAATGGTCCATGTAAGAATTACTCTCTCAAGAATGTTTGTCTCAGCTTTTCCAGTTCATACATGCAGTGGGGTTTTACCCACCCTGTGTCACTGCTGCATTAAAAGTAATTTCAGCTTCGGTTCACCCAACATTTTGCTGAATTGGGTTCTTGTGACCTCTCATCCTCGGGTTGATCATTTACAGGATCTCTCTGGAAGGAAGAACTCTCAAGGGGTTGGTGGGGGTGAGAATACCAGGGGAAACTTAAGGTGGGAATGCAATTTAATTTTTAATTGGCTACATCATCAGCTGGCAGTTGGCTGGAAATCTCTTTCTCTTCTTTTCAGCAGAGGAACTCTGTCAGACAGCTGCTACAGGACACGTTTCCTTCCTGCTGCCCTGGGAGTGCACTTCCTGGCCACCATGGCTGATCTTGCAGCAGAAGAGCAGGCACACCACGGTGGTGAGCTGTGCTGTGAATGCGGACAGTTCCACCTCTTGCCGGACAATCATCTCTACAACTTCCAGAATGAAGTGGACGATGAACTCATTTGCCATATCTGCCTTCAGCCTCTGCTCCAGCCTATGGACACCCCCTGTGGACATACGTACTGTTTCAAGTGCCTTGAAAACTTCATGCAGGAGTATAACTTTTGTCCTATGGATCGGAAGAAACTCTCTCTCCAGCAGTGCCACAAGTCCAGCCTTCTAGTCCGAAACCTGTTAGATAAGCTGGTTGTCATCTGTCCATTCAAGGCAGAATGTCAGCAGACAATGCAACGGTGTGAACTCGAAGCTCACCTGCAGAACAGGTGCTTTCCCATTTACCTTGCGTTATCGCTCTGCGTATAATACCATCTGCCTCTTGTGCTTCTGAGCAGAAGGCTTTTTAGATGGGGACAAAATGGGACAGCAGAGGTGAGGTGACAGCAGGTGAGGCCAGAAAGGTGGGGGTGTATGAAGACAGCATAACTGCGAGCTAGGGAGGCGAGCTCCCAGGTGCTACAGGGCAAAGGTTGAGGTCCTTCCTTGCCTTTTTGCAGGCAAGTTCTGTGGACACAAAACCACTCAAACGTATATAAATTGTGTGTCCTGATGTGGGGAGCCTGTCTCTTTGTAAACAATTACAAACATGCATGTTCCTTCTTTCAGTTGTGTGGAAAAGAAAGACAGGCACTAAGTCAGTACTCTGGAGGCAAGGGATCCTGCAGTGTTACCAGCTTAATTGGTCCAATTAAGATGCGCAATATATGTCTTTGATCCAAATAGTCTAAGTCCCTCCAAGCTGTGCATTATGCAGTTGCTGAATCACCTACTTATAATTCCATTTTCCTCTCTCGTTCTTCTGCTGAGAAAACGAAGCAGATGAAATATACAGTTTTCCCTTTGTGTAGAGGAAGAGGTTTTTTTCTTGCACTTCAGCAGAGATGTGTTTAGGTACTTCTGTTGCTGACTAAGCTGGTGGCAGGCAAAGTTCTGTAGCTTTGGAAGAAGTGCCAGTGACAGAGGTCTTGCCGTGTTATGGAATAACATCTGTTCCTAGTTAATGATTGCAGGAAAGGGAGCTAAGTGCAAGCTGTGCTACAGGCGGAAGCAGACCTTCGTTGGTGAGGTGTACTTTTCTCAGTGGGTATTGAGAAATGCAGCTCCCTTCAACTGTGTTGAAGCTTTTTGAGTCAGTGTTGGATAGGTCACCCAGCACTTGGGATATACTCATGGTTCCAGCCCAGCTCATACCCTTGCTGTTTTGCCTTTGTTACCACAAGCTGAGAGCTCCTGTTAAAGCCAGGGCCAGTGATGGAAGATGCCCTGGGAAGGCTTACAGTGTCCTTGAACTGACTCTGTACTGCTTTCTCATTACCATCAGGGCTGAATGCTGGTGCTGCAGATAAGGCTGCCTGCGTAGCTGTGGTGCGGCACGGGCATGGCCAGAGCAGGGCTGGGTACAGAGCTGAGGGGTCAGAACCTTCCTCTGAGCTCCATAAGTCTGCCCAAGTACCAGTAAACTTCTGTCACTTGCTAATCCCTCTGATGCATGAGTTACACTTCGGAGAGGGAGGCACCCTTCAATGTTTATGTTGAAGACCTGACTGGAAACTATATCCTTCCCATATACAGTTCTTAGCATCTCCATAGGGGATGGAGTATTCTAAATATCATGACTTTGGGCTGTGAGCATTGTTAGATTGAGAAGTGGAAAAAGGAGGAAAAGAAAAATTACAGTGGTGTTTGGGTGTTTGTGCTTTTTAACTGTGAGTGAGATTAAATGATAGTAGGATACCTAAAGGAATAAATAGCATCTAGCAGCTTGTTGCTTGGGGGAGTCCGTTGCCCTTAGCAAAATTCATTCATTTCTCCACATCTTAAGAGGGTTGTGCACAAGTGGGTCAGTTAGCTTCTGCCTGTAACTTCGAGGGTCACCTTGTTGACTCCAAGCAACAGATGACCAGGGATACACTGGAGGAAGTAATACCTGGGTAAGGCTTGTTTATCCAGAATGTAAATAGAGTTTAATTTGAAAAGTGACTCTGGTAAACACCCAGTACTACTCAGGTCTCTGAAAGTGACACTTTTGCATTCATCACCTTCCTTACCTGCCACTTTTCTGTAAGTGCTTTTGATAAAAGAGCTTGCTTTTCCTCACTCGTTTTTGCTGAGATAGCTACGCATAACTGCATACAGAGCACATTCTTTTGAATGCAGAATTATTCCTTGAACCTCCAGGTGGGGAGTGGTCAGTGGGAGTAAAGCTTCTGTGAATTGCTCCCATTCATCCTCTGCGAGGACTGGAGGCCAGGAGCTGCCCGGGGGTCAGGCCTCGTTCAGGGCAAAAAGAAGCAAGCTCTGCTCACTGCTCTCCCATTTTACCAGCTCGTTAAAAACAAAGCTTGATTCAGGGCTGAGCTTGAAATTCGAGTCACTTCCTTTGCATAAAGTTACAGTTCATCATCAACTCTAAAAGCACAGAGCTAAGTGTTTGCTTATGTTTTAAAAGAGGTATTGTCCTCGCTGAGAGTTTGCCGTGTAAATATTTAGCGAGAGTAAGTCCTCTTCCTATTGCGTTTTCCTTTTAAAAATATTGAGCTTAATAATTTTGAAAGTAAGAGGGTAAGTAGTCCGCTCTTCTACTTATGCACGTAGAAGCTGAAAGTGGAATGAGGATGACTTCAAGCATCTATGATAGAAGCTCAGCAGCCGCTGAGATCCTGAACATACTTCCTTGCCTGCCTTTGTCACTCAGAGCCAATGTGTGCTGGGTCAGCCACTTACGGTCACTGACAATCTCTCTCCAGGTGTCCCGGTTTCAAGAAATACAAATGTGAACTACAGCGGAAAAGGAACGCTGTTTCCAAAGGGAAGGAAGAGCCCCTCACCAAGGTGGAGATGAGCACGTCCAGGGATCCAGAGGTGCCCAGGGATCCAGAGGTACCCAGTGGGGGATCCACGCTTGTAGCAGAAAGCTCTGCAGCTGCTGTGGTATCACTAGGGACTGCAGAGCCTGGGCTGGTTAACCCAGCTTTTGAGGAGACTGAAGAAGGTGAGAGTTTGATAAACAGATGTAATTATGTAATTACCTTTTATAATATAAAGATGAGGTAATTATTTCAGACACTTCAATTTTTAAAATGTCCCCAGTGTTGTTAGATATCCTCTCTTTCCTCAGCTTGTTCTTGAGGAGAGGGAAGAAACATTCATCAGATATGCATCGCATGTGGATAGATCTGCTCAGAAGCACAGAACTGCCAACTCAAAACAACTCTGAGATCTCAGGCTGCAGTGAATGTTATATTTGCAGTTTTCTTTGCAGAAATAAATTCAGTTTCTCTCAATGGGAACGTGCAGCACTAAAAGCACTTACAGAAGCCAAATAATTAGTAATTAGGAAACGCTCCAACTTCTTAATCTTGTTCAGAAAGTTAAATATACAGTTGGTTTCCTGGAGTGGTCAGTACTTCCCTAACAGTACAAAGCAAGTGTGTTTTTATAGCCTAGCCTGACTTTGGATTAGTAGTTGGTTATGAAACCCTTGCAGATAAAAGTGACCATCTGCACTGCAGCCTAGAACCTCTCGTGTCCATCCCTGCCAGAAGGCAGGAGTGTGGAAATCTCAGTGCCTTGTTTCAGAGCGTGTCTCAGTTTCCAGGTGTGCAAAGACTGGAGCTGGGTACTTGTCTGCTGATGTGCTGTTGCACAGGTCAGCTTAGTTCTCGGTTGGCTTTTTCCCTGAGTACACTTGGAGCAGATTTTGCATCTGCAGTTCACCTTTGCAGTCTGCTTGGCTTCATTAGAGTGCTGGGCTTGCCTAAATGCTGCCGTGCTGGTAGCTTTAAAATGACTTGCTAACAACTACCTTCATCTTCAAAGTGTCTGAGAAGCGTTGCTTAGGCTTCAGGAGGCTGTGAAATAGGTAAACATTACTTCTGTGTTATAGGAGAGATGGGAGAAGAGGAGGAAAGGAAATTAGAGGAGAGAAGTTGTAGTGAACTGCCTGTGGTAGAATCACCTCGTGACAGACCAGTAATTAAAGCGTGGCAGTCCTCTTCTCTACTTCTCTAATGGGTGCTGTGGAATTTGGGATTAGTGCATGTGTGCTTCTAGGAGTCCAGCTGTCACAGCAGGAAAAATAAATGTCTAAGTGAAACACACTGAATGCCCTGTAGTAAAACACAAAAAATAGCAGGGAGGGAGTTCAAATTTACCGCAAGTTAGGGCAAGGTGTCCTGGAGAAACTACAGAAGTAAGGCCTTTTTAGCTTTGTTTGACCAGCTTCTCCTCTCGTGATAACTGCTGTCTCTTCCTTTCCCTCTAGATGCTACTTTTGAACACAACCTGCCAGTGTTAAAAACCTTGTGGGGCTATGTGGGGGAAGGTTCTATTCATGTCTTGTTTTTTTTCCTCTTTGATTTCCACCATCAGACGTTCCTCAGAGAGCTAGCCCTGTGGCTGAAACGAGCACAATAGAAATTCACCGAGAAGATCCAGAGGAAGAGCTTGGGATGAGAATAGTTGGGGGTAAGGACACGCCACTAGGAAACATTGTTGTTCAGGAAGTCTTGCAGGATTCTGTCATTGCTGCAGATGGAAGAATAGCACCTGGGGACCATATTCTTGAGGTATGCGATCTTCCTGTCTCATTGCTTGCCTTAACTAAAGGGACCAACAGGTGAAGTTGCCTAGAAAAACTGGGGAATCTCTACAGAGAAGTTTTTGTTTGTTTTAAAGCACTGACCGGACATGTCTGTCAATAGCATCATCTGTCTCCTGGAGTTGAGAAGTAGATTTGAGGACCCTTCTGGTCCCACAAGATTCTGGAATTCATATCATTTTGTACAAAGTGAAAAGATCTTTACGTGATAAATTTCACCCAGTAGCACCATTTCTCTCCAGTGGATTGTGCTCTAGCTTGGAGGTCGTAGTTACTTGCTTTACTGTGTTGCTTAAGCTGCGTTTCCTTAATGGGCAGGTTGGAAATTTAAGACCTTACAACTTGAAGTCAACATCACGTATATAACGTGAGTAATAAGGAGCACCAGCCTTGTACCATGCCTACCCATGGCCAGATTTAGTTTCTGGATGAATCCGACCTGCTATTATGCTTGTTGCAGTGTGCTAACCAAGGTGACAGAGGCTTGTCCATGGCACTAAAACCTACATGCACAAAAACTGTTAGCACCTTCTGGCTATGGCTGCCCAATCATCTGACAAGCCATTAAGACCTAATTATCCTGTTGGGCTGTGGACGTCAGTAATGACTGGCAGCCTTGTGCACAAGTGGCCGATTGAATCTCCAAGTTGGTTTCTCGTGCAGACCAACAACACAGCTTCTGTTTTATCCAAACTGTACACCTTTCAATCTTGACTGGACCGTAGTTAGAGCAGGTCCCCACACTTAGTAGCCCTGCTGCCGCCCTGAAAGAAGGACGCTACAAAATCTCATGTGACAACAGACAAAGTGAAAATCAGCTTCTCAGAGTTGGTAAAAGCATGATTAGAGTGATGATTCCAGAAGTTCTGTAGGCTGTGGACTGCTCTTCCAAGTGAGGGGTGGGTAGTCTCCAATTTAGCTCTTTTCCTCCAAGAGTATATTGAATGCTGGAAGTTAGCGGAAAACAGTTCTGCAGTGCCATGACATACACATCGTGATTTAACATCTTGCAGTTTGGGGTTTGTTAGCTATGTGAGTGGTTCTACCTCATCCATGTACTCAGCTACTCGCCATCACTGATGGTGTTAGTTCATCTGCTTTCTTCTGCATTGCTTATTTAGAAAACTCTGCTCCCTGATGTGCATGAGGTACATCTGCTTCAATCATGGCATTGAATAGAGATTGTGCATCCTGTCTCATCACATCTTTGTGATGTTCTGCATTGTAGACAGTGCCTAAATTACTTAGGTTCTGATTAGGGACTCTGGTTTGTTTTTCTAGGTGAATGGTGTCAACATCAGCAGTGTGACTCACTGCCAAGCTGTGTCCTTCCTGCGCCACCCAGGTCCTGTTCTCCACCTCATGGTTCTGCAAGAGAAAGGCTTTTCCAATAGGACTGCACAGCAGGACTCCACTTCTGCTACAAATCAGGAAGTGATCCACGTCACCTTGATAAAGAGAGACCGATCCGAGCCCTTGGGAATCAAACTGATCAGGAAGACGGATGAGGCAGGGATTTTTATTCTGGATCTGCTAGAGGGAGGTTTGGCAGCCAAAAATGGGAAGCTGAGTCGGAATGACAGAGTCCTGTCTATAAACGGCCAGGATTTGAGGCAAGGAACACCTGAGACCGCTGCACAGATCATCCAGGTAATTTGTAATGCGGAGCTGTGTGGCTAATGATGCTGCAGCTTCCCGCATTGATGGCAGGGCTCCTGCTCTGACCCAGGGGCTAACAGAACATGCTGGAGCAAACTGCCTTCCCTGAAATCTTTTTGGGAAAGTAACTTCTCTGCAGATGTGTGGGAAACACTGCTTCCAAACGAAGATAAACATGAAGAGTGGGAATACATCATGAGTCATCTGACACGTCTGAAGTGAGGCATTTGCTAGTGGCATGTCAGCTTAGCCAAGACAATTGGAATTTCTTTGTGGTGTGGCAGTGCGGAGAGTTTCTTGCAGAATAAGTGTTTGCATGCACTGTGTAGATGCATACATCACAGAAACCAGAAGAGATTAGGACAGCTTCTTGTGCTTGGAGCAGTCAAACTGAAGATGTTTTCCAGACTCCCTCCACAGCCTACCACCTCTCCAAGCAAACAACATCTCAGACTAAAAACCTTTTTAAATGTTAAAAAGGGTAGGAAAAAGGTGGCCTTTTCATTTACAATGGGGATCCGTTCTTATTGCAGCGTGCCAAATGTTTTGGTGAACAGAGCAGGCTAGGAATATTGGTTGAGGAAACAGGATTGCTACGTGTGCAAGTAGATGTCACGTAGATCAGTTCTTAAATTCTTTATCTTCCTAGGCGGTGACCTCCAGTTTCTGTTTTTATCTGAAGATCCTGACACAATACATCTGATCACATATTGTTTATATCCTGGAAAGGATCTGAGGTCAGCAGAGTGAGGGAGAGCCAGTTCTCTTCCTGCTAATTAGCAAAGGAGAGTGCAGTGGAGTGGGAAAAATAGAATAGTAACAGCAGGATTCCACCACTGAGATCTTTCCTTCTACTGTATATGTGATTCCATACTATGACCTATTAGATCTTGCTGTTGTATTTCTGTAGTAGTGTGCAAGTGTAACTTCTGTATGAAGAACTTGATCCCACTGAGATCAGTGTCTCAGAACTGGCTTCACTGCCTTTGGGAATTGAATTCCTTTGGAAGTGACATTCTGTCGAACTGATATTCTTCCAAACGTTATCTGTTCTTCTGAGAGCTTCTCAGTTAAACTTTGTTCTACTTGTGAATGCAAACCGTTTGGAGAAAAGACTCCTATCTGTATTGTGAAGTACCATTTGCACCTATACTATATATATGCACACCCATTTGTACTGTGCATAGTCCGCTACTCAGGGATGAAGGGCAAATCCCCAAAACGGGGTGCAGTATTTACAATATATTTTGTGGAGACGTAGATATGTGCCAGCTTCATTGGGGAAAAAAATTGCATCCTGGAGTGATTGTGGAGATGAGAGACTTAAAACTTCTGTTTTATGAAACCCCTGTCCTTCGGTAGTTTAAAAACACACACAGACCAACCAGCTGACTAAAACAACAGCAACAAGCAAAGCAGTTGATGCAGTTCCTCTTTCCAGGCCATGGAATACATTGCTGCTTGGTGCTATGGCACCAGAGGAGAGGGATTCATGTCCAATAGTGAGAACAGCGGCTGTTCTTCTCTCAACTGTTGCAGGAAATGCCCCAAGCAAGGACAGATGCCTTACCCCAATGGAGTCCTTCACAATAAGGTTTTGTTGAATTAATTCAGTTTGTTCTTTCAGATAGAAGAGCAGTAACAATAGTGAATGCTTTCCCTGTCGTTCTGCCAAAGCCAGATATACAGCTGGTTGAGTTTTTTAACTAGCAGGAATCTTAGGCAAAAGGTCAGGTCTCCAGGTATCTGGGGGAAAAGTGGATGGGAGAAATGCTCAACAACAGATGTGGCATATAGGCTGGGAAGAAAGGAGAAGCATCCACTCCTTTTATCATGGTTGTCCATTGTGTGGATTGGTGTTCGTTCTAGCTGTTCATTTTGTGTTGCGATACACTATTCTTGTTGCAAGTACCGAAGTGGAGGAAGCAATCATCCTGTTTTGCCTTCTTTTGCTTGACTTGGCTTTCTAATGGTTTCAGATATTCTTTTTGCTCCTGGCAGACCAGCGAATCCAGAGTAAACTTCGTGGTCCTGAGGCAGCCAGGTGTGCAGCTGTTAGACCCAGGGGAAGATGGCAGCACGTCAAACAGCAGCAGCAGCAGTGGAGGAGGCAGCCCAGTGCACCACCGGAGAAGACTCGACCAGAGTCACTACAGACGGAAGTCCAACTACCAGAAGGTAAGCTTGGAAATAACAGCTAAAGCACTGGTTACTGCTGGTCTAACGGATCCATTATGTTAGCTCCGTGACAGTTATTTATTATATAAAACTAATTAGTAGCTTCTTTTCTTCTTCAGCTATTGACAAGCAGCGTGTTTGTGGCTGTTGCCACTAGAAGACTTTGCATTTGTCATCTACTTGAAAAAACATATTAAAATTTCCCCACTTGTCTCTAGTGTTGAGGCAAAACCAGTGTTTAATCTCTCCTTGTTTGGAAAGGGCCATGAGAAATTTACAGCCCATGAGACAATAACGGGGCATTCATAAAGCACAACACGTTCAGAGTGTTGCGCAGTGGTATTAAGTTATGCTTCTGGTTTGGAGGTAGACGACTCTGTGACACAGAAGTAGAAACGACACAAATCACACTGTAGTGCTGCTGTGACTTAAGTGTTGTATCTGCCGTCAGTTTGCATGGTACAAGAATATCCTGCAAGAGGAGAATTGCCCCTCTGTTGTACCAGTGGAGGTTTGCTCCATGCTTAGAGCTACCAGCTGTGGGAGAAAACACTCTAAAACTGCCTAAGACTAATGTGTCTAAATGCCTCCATTGAACGTTAGTAAGGAACCTACTTCTACCTCCACAGTTGGTTACATCTGCAATTATTTGCAAATTAACAGGGGAATTATAAACTCTGATATTTAAACTTTAAGTAATACTCTAATGATTATAAGACACATTCATTTTCTAAGGATGCTGGCCATCTTTGTCAGCATCTCCAAGTTTGATTTTTGCTTTATATGCTGTATTTCAAACATCATACTTCCCAGTTTTATCCATTTATGTTGTATTGGCTTGATGAGCAGAAATCAGGATGAGTGGTGATTCTAATGCGTCATGTTTCCATGTTCCTTTTAAGTCCTGCATGAGAAGCAAAAGAATTCAGAAGGTACCGATCCCAGTTTAGTAGTAGCCAGAGAGGGGTTAAATGGCCTTGGAATGAGTTGGTAGCTTGTTCCTTGGGGCAAAACTGTTCTCACAGTGAGCATCTCTTTACAGCAAAAGGAAGCAGGATTGTTGGGAGAGCAGCTGTTTCCCAGACAGCTATGCCTCAGTCACAGCGATGTCACATTGGAAATACAGAGTAGTATTTTCACCCATAGCAAGTACAAGACAAACTGACTTTGCCATCTATCACTGAATGTTCTGAGTTTAACCAAACATTGTGTTTCTTTTTGTGTTCTGACTCTGAGCTTTTCATGTTAATTGCATTAATGAATCTGTGTGTTGTATTGTCATTTCATTGTAGGAATTACCTCCAGGATATGTAAGTCATGAAAAGACAGTTGCAGTAAAGAAGGAACCAAAGGAATCCCTAGGAATAACAATAGGAGGTGGACGAGATAACAAAAACAAGCTCCCTATCTATGTAACAAGTGTACAGCCCATCGGGTGCCTCTTCAGGGATGGCAGAATCAAGCGAGGTAAGGAGACTCAGATCCTTTACAGGCTGGGAACTGTTTTTAAGCAGAATTTGGATTTAGATAGTAAAGTGAAATTGGAAGCAGTGTTCCACATGAGACCTTGAGGCAGGAATGTGCTTCACAGCACAAGTTTTGCAATAATCCCATTTTATTTAATCAACAGGAGATGTACTTTTGAGTATAAATGGCATTGATTTGACTCATCTGAACTACTATGAAGCCGTCTCAGCGCTGAAATCTAATGCAGCTTCCCACTCTGTCATACTGAAGGCCTTGGAAATCCTTTCAACAGACCCCACAGATCCCTCTCTGGACATCAAGGAGCGGGGATTCAGCTGGTCTCCCCTCTGGATCACATGGCTTGGATTGCCTAGGTACGTTTGTTTAGTGATCTCAGTCACAGAGCTGACTAGAAATGAACTACTTTGTGGGTTGACTTGGAAGCATTGCCAGTATCCTTGTTAGCTTTAAGGCAGAAGAAAGCCTCATCTGCCAGGGAGATCACAGCACAGTAAATGCCTAAAGAAGTTCAGCTTTCTCTTACAGTGTTACCCCTTGTTTTTCCACTTCTTTTGCACAGTAACTGTGTTTCAGAAGTTTCTGAAAACCCTTTTTTTGCCCCTCCCCCCCAAGAGAAGTGACACAGAAAATGAAGAGCATACATTTTGGAATTGGAGGCACTGACTTTAAATTTAGTCAGCGTAGAACCAATCCCTTCTGAAATGTTGCTAGCTGAAATCACTGTGTCTCTTTCTGGATGGCATTGCAGAGGCCAGCAGGTATCTGTGCTGCTTTACAGTATCTATTCTGATTGTCTCATTCAGAGGAACTCTTTCAGTCTTAATTCTTTCTGGCTGTTGTAATTGTGTGATCTTTAGTGTGAAGCATAAACCATTCTGAATTGCTGAGTTTCCCTGCTGCAAAGCTTTGGATCGTTAACGTAGCAAAGATTTTAGCAGCAGCATGGTATGTTCTGTGTTACAGAGCTGAGATGTCAAAAACTTATTTTCTGTCTCCTTTCAGGTGAGGTGAACCTCTTGTTTGCTCACTTTTGTGGTTTCATGAAAGTATATTCAGCCAGCAAAGATAGAATCTGTTGTCATTTCAGGTAACTGGAGAGGGATCATGCAGAAGATGAATGTAGAACAGTAAAGCCAAACCCTTTTGTGGGAAGCTCAGATTATTTATAGCCTTGTTTCTTGAGGCACCTGAAAGAAGAAAGGCTAACAAGCCTCTTGTTACGTTACCCTTGTGTTACTTAGCAGCCTGTAAGCACTAAACAAAACAGCTGAAGGAAGGTAGCTTTGTGTCTCAGGTGACTAACTTGGCCTGTGCTCAGCACAGCCCTCTGGTTTCCTCCGCTCTCCCTCAGAATCAACTTGTCCATTCTGTGCAGGCCTGCTGGGAACCAGTTCGAGCTGCACCTGGATAGCCCAAACCTGGGTACACATCCTCAGCTGCCAGCAGGTGCTTGTTCCTCTCGGGTGCTCCAGCAGTGAAGTGCAGCCAGGAAAAACTGGCCATGCCTTCTCCCTTCTTCCTTTCTCCAATTTCTTTGGATGTGTACTGGTTCCCAGCATCACCGCACTTCCTGATGCAGGGACTGCTGTCCAGTCTTTACTCACTAGCTCAGGGCTAGAGAAATGTACGCAGTTGTTGCAGTGCTTGAGCCTACAGTGTTTAATTCCAGCCTTGCTTCTTGTATCTGTGGGTTATTTTCTTTACATCAAATGCTGTTGGCTGGCTCATTGAGTGACATGCTGGCTCTGAGCTGCACAGTCCCTGTAGCCCCTCCTGCAGACCTTGGGTTACGTGCCAGGCTACTGGTGCCAAACAGTTTCAGGAGATCACAGCCCTGGTCCTGTATCTTTCTTGGGATGCCAGGTGACAGAATAACAGGAGCATGTTGGTCATGGTACTCTGAAAGGAAAAACACTCCATGCTCGTAAGGCCACTTGGATACCACAGCATTTGTTGCGTAAGCTTGGGTCAGAGCTTCCACCCTTGCCTCTGGCCATGCGTGCCTGATGAAGATGCAGACATCTGTGCTGCTGGAAGGATGAGGTAGGATCACCCTTCTCTTCAGCCTCAGGCAGCAGAGCCCATTGCCTGACATTCTGGCTTTTTTCTCTTGTAACATGACTGTGGGAAACCCTGCTGTCCCGGTAGACTTCTACTCTCTCCACTGTTCTGCTAGTAATCTGGTGGTGGTGAGTGTTCCACGTTAATTATATACTACTAATTACTGCTGTTTGAATGATTATCATGATCACTGTATGTGTCACAGAAGATAGCTTAGGAGCCTTACTTCATTTCTTCATAGGATTATGTCAAATAAAGACCAGTTACTCATAGTATAAAATACCATCTCCAAACGTGGTGTGGGGGATCCTAATTCATTGCTCTCTGAAATCTGGAGATTGAGTTACCCTCTCTTGATCTGTATCAGCTTTTGACTCCTGAAACAGCCCCACACCATGCTAGGCTTGGCTGGCAACGCTCAGGGCTGGAAAAGCAGCATCCCTCTCACCTCGAGATCTATCCGCAGTCAGTCCACAAAGCCTGAGCTCTTCTGCAGTGACCTTCGGATGCTCGCTGCTGTGGCCCCACGGGAGCAGCACATTCCACAGCCTCCCAGGGGGATGCAGATCTAGCAGGGAGCCTCCCAGAATAAAATCCGCACCTTTACTTTCTGCGAAGTCCAAAATATTTTTTCCCACAGTCATTTTCCATTACGGTGAACTCCTGTTTCTCTTCCTAAAAGCCCCTTTTCATATGGAAATACATTTCTAGCAAAGAGCTTTCTTCAACTCTTGGCGGCGGAGTTCAGTGCTCTGTAGGCTTTATGCTGAAGTAGCACTTCTGTTCTCTGGGCTGTTTATTTGCTCCAGATGCCATCCATATACGTTTGCCATAGCTATGTTTTTTTTTTAAATCTGTATAATAGCAGCAGCAGCAGGAAACTGGAGGCACCAGTGAGCTGCAGCTGGGTCTCCCAGCATTAATGTAGGAGGAACTGGTACGAAGTAAATTACCGTTTGAAAGCAGATAATTGGATCTTTGTCTCAGTGAGAAGTTAACTGAGAAGGCTTTTGAAATCTGAAACTCATCCGCGAACTGCTCAAGCAAAGCCCTCGAGGCAAAAACAGAAGTTCAGCTGCTGGAGTACCTCGGTGGGTGATCAGCAGCGGTTCCACGCAGCATGGCAGCCTGCTGGTGCCAGAACATTACCTGACTGCTGCCCTGCGCTTCTGCCGCACCTCTTCAGACGCCTTGCAAGGGCCGGGCATGTGCCTGTGTTCTGTTAGCACTTCGTTATTGTGTTCTCCCTTGCCGTGTGCCTCAGGCTCACTGGGAAGGCACCTTGCTGAGTGGGGTAGCACACCCATGTGCTGTCTTACTGTGCACAGCAGCCCTGGGTGTTAGCAATCCTTTCCTGCAGGAAGGGCGTCTCGCACTCTGATGCGGTGTGCAGGAGAAGGAAGGCCGCCTCACCTCATAGCGCTCACTTGCCATCAGTGAGGTGTGGCTGCTGAATGCCTTCATTGTACCAAGCTGAATAAAAATCTCGATTCGCACTGACTGCAGGGGGTTTAGCAGTGCTGTTTACAGTTGATATGGTTTTGTCTATTAAAATGTTCGTTAGGAAAAGTCATGAGGTTATTCTGATGTGAATTGATGAATTTTTCAGGTCACAAGCCCTTTGAGAGCAGTCATTCTTTAACTCTTTGACTACCACCAACAGTACTGAGACCTCTAAAAGACTGTCCTCTTGGGATGCGATAACTGCCCTGTAACACACCTTGCACAAAGGGTTGCCTTCAGCCCATAAAAAAGAAGATAGACAAGGCTGCTGCATAACTGTGCTTCCCCCAAGGGCAAATGTAAACTTCTGGTCAGGTGGCTTTCCTTGAAGCAGGTTTACAAACATTCTGTTTTTGGCTGTGCCTGTCTTTGCAGCTACCTTCACTGCTGTCAAGATATTGTCCTTAGCAAAGGCAACCAGGAAAGCTGGGGCTTCAGCATTGTTGGAGGCTATGAGGAGAGCAAAGGAAACCAGCCCTTCTTCATCAAAACCATCGTGCCTGGGACGCCCGCCTGCCGCAGCGCGAGGCTGAAGTGAGTGTGAACCCTCCTGTGGGTCCTGAGGCTCGAGGCAGAAGCGCCATTTCCCTGGAGGGCTTTTACCCTTTTGACTGTCTGAACTTAAGGACTTCTAATCCACAGATGCTTACTTAGGCACTTAATAGTGTTACAAAAGCCCTATATTAATGAGTGCTTTTTCTACAAAAGCATAACTACGTACTAAAGGGAATTAAATGTTATATTTTAAAAGGCTGTAAAGGCTTTAATTGAGTAATTAAGAAGAGGTAGAAAGGGGATGTTCCAGATTAACCGTAGAGGCTTCCAAGTAAAAAAAAAAAATCTCTTGAATTATAAAGACTGTCTCAAGGCAAGTAAGAAAAAGCCCTCCCATAGAGAAAATGAAAGGTAGCCTTGCTGCCCTGTCAGTAATGCAGCAGGCAGAGTGGTGAGTAGCAGATCTGGAGCACTCCACAAAACACTACTGCATTTCCTCTAGGATCCACCAGAACCAGCTCTTCCACAAGCGTGCAGCAGGCTGCAAGTGCAGTACTGTTACAGGCTGCTCTCTGGCAGGGGGGGCAGTTTCTGTGCCGAGTCAGGCTTTGCTCCCCTGGGAAGCATGAAAGAACAGACCTGGTCAGAGCCTTGATGGGGGCCTGGGGCCAGCTGGGCATCCTGTCTCAGTGCCCAGGGAGCCCTGTAAGACGAGGGAAGGAGAGGGGCTGCTTCTGGCATCTCACCCCACTGCAGCTGAGCTGTAGAGCCACATAGAAGGTAGCTGGGTATGCTGTGGTTGGGTGAAGCGGGCAGCCTGAGAAACCTATTGAATCAAGCTACAGAATGAGAGAATGCCTCAGCCTGTGGGTATTTCTCTTGGCACGTCCCTCTGCTGCCAGGCCAGACAGTTGCACTCCTGTGGCCATCACTGCTGTGTTGCTGGGCATCAGCACTGTCTCCTTCCTCTGCCCTCAGATTCAGGACTGAGCCTATCAGCAGCCATTTCTCTGCGTTTACATCAGCTCTCCTTCTGCCCTTTATCTAGCTTAAGAGTCCACTTCAGTAAAGAATTTATGACCTTTGTATGGGGTGGAGTAGGTGATCTTGGTGTTCAAGGTTACAATGCTAATGAGTTTGCTTATGACAAGCTCATTTTTTGTCTTTTTGATTAGGTGTGGAGATGAAATAGTGGCAGTAAATGGAGTACCAGCAGTTGGAATGAGCAACTCAGAACTAATCCCGATGTTGAAGGAGCAAAAGAACAAAGTGACGCTTACTGTGGTATCCTGGCCAGGGAGCCTTGTGTGAAAGCTGTGACGAATCACGCAGCAGCCTTAAGGATCATCATTGGTATCGGATATTTGCTGACCACCACACTGAGCCAGATGTGACAAACTGAGGGGCCGCTGAACTCTTGCTATACAGCATATTGCGTCACGATGATAATTTTCACTTCATTTTTGGAGAAAACATTTCTTTACTGCGTGGAGGAGGCCAATGACTGACTGACAGATTCAAAGTAATGGTGACTCAGAACAGTTGTAGCTTCATGGACTCACTAGAGCTTGTTAGTATTGGTGTTGCAGAGAAAGCTGCTTCTCCAGTGCTTCTCTACGACTCATCCATCTTTGCTTTGAGGCATTTTCTTTAGTTTTTAGAGCTCCTCTTTCCATTTAATGTTTTGAACAGGTTAAAACAGATGTGACTGCCCTGTTTCCCCTGCTAGTCTGAGAATACAGTTTGGCCACTTCTCTCTGCCTTACTGCCATTCTGGACACTGAGTCATTTTGTATGTTTTTAAAAGCCACTAATAAAACTGTGAGGATGCAGTCCAACTGAGCAGCTCTTGTAGCCCACAGCTTTATGTTGGGCTGCTTCGATCTACTGAATGTTTTTATGCATCAAAGGAGTTTGCAGCTCACTGCTGAAGAGCTGCCCACTGAGCATGGCAGGGCTGTGTTGACTCCTATGACAGTCCTATCACCAGGTAGCAGAGATGAGGAACTTGTGCAGTTTTCATCAACTTCCTCAGCTTGGTGTCTCTTGGTTTTAAGACTTGATGGGTGACCAGCTTTTCCCAAAGCAGGCAGCTGGCTAAGAAAACAGGCTTGTTGATGAGAAACTGCCTGTCTTCTCTTAGTTTCCCAGCGCTGAGAGGCAGAGCTGAGGCAGCAGGGACAAGGCGTGCTTGCAGCTCTGTCGCTGCTACAGCAAACTGCAGCTTGCTGTCTTGGGATCTCCAGGATAGGACACCTTGGGCTTCAGTTCCAACCCACAGCGTAGGTAAAGGTTAGAATGAAAGGAGTGAAGTCCCGGCAGGTTGGTTTGACCTCCAACACCTGCTAAATTCCTACCTGGAAACAAACTCCACGCTGTTTCTGCTGTACCTTTTATGGAGCCAGCTCAGACCGTAAGATAATCAAAGGAGTCTCTTCTGTAAAAACACTACCTAGAATGAATGTTTTAATTCCTCGTAGTAGCAAACAGACTGCAGGTATGTGCCCATCGTCCTCAGCCATGCTTTTCTTAGGGGCTGGCTATTGGTAATGGGCCGTTAGAGCAGAGTAGACCTGTTTCTTGCTGTATGATTGAGCTGTTTACACGCCAAGTGACTTCACTTCCTCTGGCTGTTAGCTTATGGCAGCATACAGCAGGCCCCCCAGGCCCCCCGTTATCAGAGCCTATTGTACAGAAATAGCTTAAGATCCATTTGTCGCAAAAGCTCCCTTAGCACACGGTGTGGCCTCTCCACTTGGCCAATAAATGCAGCTACTGTCTTAAACAGCAGAAAGAATGGGGCCAGCTGTTGCTGCTAGCAAACAGTGAGAGTAAAATGATTCTGAAGTCAGAAATGTGCCTGTGGAAAATGAGTAACTTGAGCTGCGTCTGACAGAAAAGAAGGTGAAGCATTTTGGTCTCCTTCCTATCATGAATCTGTGCCCGATATGGAACAGTAAATATTTACATAGGTGGAAAGAGGGCAATTCGTACTGAGTTGTAATAGATGGGGCTTGTTTAAAGGATGGTAGGAAAAAGCCATGCAGAGGATGGTCAGACCGTTTAAATGAAGGGTGTGCTGCAGAAGTCAGCATGACTTTTACTAATTACTCCATCTCGTTTCAAGGTGCCTTTAACTTCACCAAAACGTCCTCATAATTAAGTACTGATTGCACGATCAGCTTGTTAACAGATGTTGAATTTGTTTTGATGCCTTTATAAATTATTCTGTTATTACTGAATACCAACGTGGATTACGGGTGCTCTTTTTTGGCTTTACCTTCTTGCACATCAGCTCACGCCCCAAAACAGGTCACCTCAACACCGGGCTTAAAGAAGCTGACCTTGCCAGGCAGGAGGTTGTGCGGTTGACTTCTGCTTCTCCTGGGATAGGAGCTGGGCTACCCAGAAATATGCTGTGATTGGAGAAAGAGGGACAAAATCAACTCCCTTGTGCTCTTTTCCCTCAGTTATCTCCTTTATGTTTGTGGGGCTCAGAACTGGATGGACTGAAAAAGCCAACCTAGGGAATAAAAGCTCCCTGATCTCTTGTGACTATTGGACTCACCATTCAGTAGCCCCAGGGAACGTGACATGAAACTTGCAGCAGTTACTTGGTGTAAGCAAGGACTATTTTCAAAGCTCCATCTTTATAAATCTCTAATTAATACATCAAAGGCAAACATTTCACCCCTATTTATTGTACTAGAATAAACCTGTTAGCCCTGCTAGTATCAGTGAAAGGCTTGAGTCTGTCTTTGGGAAGACATTCACCAACATAAACGAGGAAGGAACTAGCAGCAGTAACTCTTCAATAGAGGATTATCTGTTCCCCCCCTTCATGCCACCACCTCACAACCTGGGTGCAACAGGATGCAGACTGGATGCGATCACTCTTAATTGCGTCTATTTAAAGGTTGGGTAGCTTCTGTCACCTCCACAAACACAGGAAGAGAGAAGGGGCACGGATGCAGGATAGTTCTGTGCACCCCTGGACCTGAGCGCAGAAATGGAGGAGAAGGAACTGGCTGGGGGCCAGACTCCACACTTACCTTAGCATGACATTCTATTGATAAGCATTTTCCCCTGATTCAAGAAAGGCAAAAACCAGCTCAGCCAGGTGTGGGGGCCACTGCCTGGCATTTCCTTCAGTGCCCCACTGATTTCAGAGACCATGTTCTGGAAAAAAAAATAATCAGATTTCGTAATTACAGAACACACGCTTGCTCTGGAGGCAGCAGCAAGGATTCCTGGTGCCTCTCCCTCGCCCGTGCTCCCCAGCAGTGCAAGCGGAGTGGGAGCACATTTGTCACCGCAGTGCAACGATGAGGGTGCAGACATCTGTCAGCAGCAGGGCTGGCTCCCGCTCCCTGTCACTCCCATCACTCTACGCTGGGCCAACTACACCAGCGTGCTTGGCAGCTGCAAATTGCACAAAGAATAGCATTCTGCACAACCACAACCTGTTTTCCTGACAGGACTGCTGTCAGCCAAATCCTGCTTGCACAGCACCACGCTGTGCTGGCCCAGCATCGGGGCACAAGGCAGAAACGGCCTCAACCAGCCCAAAAAGCAAGTTGAACTGTGGCCTCTGCCAGCACCAAAACACCTCCAAGCAATACAAGACACCAGCATGCTTCCACGCTGCATGCACACGGTGCTCCGAATCCCTCTCGGTTTTATTTCCATCTCCCCTGTGCTCATCCCACACCCCAGCTGCCCCCCTGGCCCTGACAGAGCACTGGGGGCCATGAAGCCCAATTGCAGCCCTGCTCTGCAGCTGATTGGTGGCACACACCTCACCCCCACACGCATACATCCCACGACCTCAAAGCACATTTTAAAAGCAGTATTACAAAACAAAAACAAAAAAAAAACCCCATACTTTATTCTTCTCCCCATAGGTTTGGTAGTTAATGACCCATCAAATGCACCATCATAGCATATAAACTGTTACCATAGTGCTATACTGGCTCAAGTCTCTACAGCTGTAAGCTTCACATGACACTCCGACTTGCAAGATTACAATACAAAAAATATGTAAAGTTTCAAAACCACATTATTTTAGGGCAGAGATTTAGAACAGTTGGAAATATCGACTCAAAAAACAGTGGAAGATACTTAAAATGAGACACGCGTGGATTCATGCTAACAGAAGTGCAACGTTCTCTTTAAGAACCAGGCATACCAAAACCCCTCAGAACGACTTCCCCTGTTCTTCCCACCCAGAAATATGTTTGCACCCTACTTAACCAGTACTGAAGTCCAAACAAAGTCTGGAATTTGACCAAATTTATTTTAAGATCTAAGGGGGAAGGAATGCATTGCACAGGAGTGTTGGTAATGTCCAAATAGAAACAAGCCAACCCCACGAGGGCAAACTGCTAGATGGGACTTCTGGTTACCTAGTGTGCTAGATTATTCAGCTCAACCCCGGGTTAAAAAAAACAGTTAGTCAAAGCTAATTAAAAAGAAATCCATGCTCTCACTATGGGTTGTCCATTGGTTTTCCACTTAGGGGTGTAACGTGGTACAGCTACGTTTGTGATGGATTAAAAGAAGCTCTGAAGTCTTTGCATACCCTGTGTGAACACAACAGCTTCCCAAAGGCAGCAGAGCAGTCGGACAGAGCCAGGCCCACCAGCAGGAGCTGTTCCTCCTCGCAGGCCGTCTGCCTGGTGCACACAAATGGGAACGTGTTTTTGTAGCTATACGGAACTGTATCTGGGGGTGAGGCTTCACTACTAGAAGCCAGTCCCTACGCTGGCTCTAGGGATCTACATCACACTTTTCTTTGGACAATAAATCTCAAGTTGCACTTACTGTCCTATTTTTTTCAAAAAAAGGAATGATGGTCATAAAAAACAATAAACAAAAACTATTACCTAAATGCATTAGTTTCAGCTGAAGCCATCTTCCGTCAGAAACCATAGGATCCGATACAACAAAGTTCTCCCTAAGGATGTTTATGAACAGAGTAGCTCAGTGCTGTATATACTAGTACTGCTGTATTTTGTCTCGTATCAAAAAAGAAAACAACAAAAAAAAGGGTTTAACTGCACGTGCAGCCTCGACTCAAACCACTGCGATGAGCCTCAGTGCCCACCCAGAGCCGGGCCCTCTTCCCTTGGGCAAAAAAACAAGAAGAAAACACAAAATAAAACCAGAATGAAACGTCACCGCCGCCCCGCCGGTTCCATAGGAGCACGTCCCTCCTGGGGCCCTCACTCCTTGCTGTCCTGCTCCTCTCCCTCCTGGGTGCCGTCCTCGCTGGTCTCCTTCTCCTCCTTGCTGCGCTTGTTCTTCTTGTGCTTGTGGCGCCGATGGCTCTCCCCTTCCTCGCTCTCGTGCTGCTTGCTGGGGGGTGGAGAGAGGAGAGGAAAGGCCTCAGAGCCTGAAGCAAAACAGCTCTGCCACAGCTGAGCCCCAAACGCGCCAATGGTGCAGCGCAGGCAGAGCACTGGGATCCAGAACAAGAGGAGGCAGAGCGGCAATGCTGGGGCACCGCGCTGCCGTGGGAAGGCTTCCTGCTCACTGGGGATGATCTGGCACCGTGTGTAGCTGGACCAGGGTCAGGCTGTGCCAACTGCTCCACGCACCTGTGGGACGCCCCACAGAGGAGAGAGTACGAGAAAAAGAAGATCAAATTTGTCACAGGAAGACGTGTGGGCACACAGCCCCACAAGTGGGGGAGAGCCAAATGGAGGGACACATTCTTACTACAGCTGGAACACTGGTGCCAGGCCCGGCACAGAGCTCTGAAGCTCTGGTTGAGAAGCTTCTGGCTGCAATTTGCTGACTTGTTTAACGAGTAGCTTCATAGGCATCAAAAGAAAACAATAACATGAAAGGAGAGGCAGTTACCTTCTTTCCATTCACCTTTAGCTACTTGGTGGGTAGCAATGTGGCAGTGGCGCGTGCCGCACTGGTGGTTTAAACCACCTGTAAGCAATTTCCTTCAGATTCCCAGCAAACTGGAAACTACGGCAAAGCTCTTCCAGCCACCTGCAAATGCCTCAACCAGGCCCAAACCACAGCCAAGTGGCTCCAGGATGGTCTCTGATAACACGCTAGGAGCGGCCTCACACAGAAAGCATTCCTTCAGTTGCTTTGGAAAGGACACTTCTCATTCTGACACTTTGAGCAACACAGAGAGCATCTGTGCGTGGTTTAAGAATCAGAGAGGAATCAGAAGAAGAATCAACTCATTTCCAAGTGGTAGAGCAGCCCAGTTCTCTAAATCAAGCTCTCTGATTTCACTTTGGTGAATTCCAGGCTGCTTATGCAGTCAGATAACACTAATTCTGAGTACAGGAAGCTGATAAATAACCCTTAAAGCTATTGGCCTGTTAGGCCAGTATCAGCTCAGCTTCCATTTGTTTTCTATTTCACTTGGATGATGCTCCTAGCATTTCTGTCCATTTTTTTTTGTTTCCAAACCTTCAGCAATCTGTCCCTTTTAGGAAACCTAAGCATCTCCTTAAAGATGAGAACAGCCTTTTGCCTGCAGTCATTATATAGGAGTTTTTCTGACGCTACATTCAATAAAGGGATATTACTTACTAAGGTGTAAAGTGACACAGCAACTGAGCACTGTCTCAGGCTGGAGACCGACCCTGCTCTGTACAGTAACATGCAATTCTGAAATCAGATGCTTTTCCTATGAATTTGCACTATGCATACATTTTCTTAACTCTGGGACCCACGCAGCTCTGACGTGGTGCTATCTGGTGCAGGCTGACTTCTCTGTGAGACAACGCTGCAGTTCTGTGGCGCTGACTGACATCCTGCTGGCGCCCTACTGCAAGCAGCAAGGCCCGCTCCCTGCCCGGGCGTATCTCAGGGCTGGAGTGGATCACAGAAAGCCGGTGTGACAGAAGTACGCCATCAGAGCACCCAGCTTCTTGTCCACAGCAAAGGTGAGCTCCCACCCACAGCCCAGCTCAGCCCCGGTGGCCCTTACCGCCTCGAGGACTTGTGCTTGCTGCTCTCCTCCTTGTCGCGGTGCCTGCGCTCCCTGTGACGGTCCTCCCGCTCCCGGCTGCGGTCCCGGCTCCGGCGGTAGTCCCGCTCGAAGTCATAGCTGCGCTCCCGGCCGTAGTAGCGGTACCGCTCGTCCTCGCTGCCAACAGAGTGGGAAGTGAGGCGTGGATGTGATGCTCGTGGGCCCCAAAGCCAGGAGACGTGCTCACAGGACCAAAGAAGCCCTCCCCACCATAGTTTGTCACTCCCTGCTACCAGCAGGCAGAGGTACATGTGGTGCTCCCGAAAGCCCAAACTACCTTGTTCCAAACCAATGGAAACGTGTTCCTTTTGTCATCCTGCCTCCCCAGGTGCTAGACTGCCTCACTGCACTACTGCTCCAGAGTCTAACTCACAGGAAAGCATTACAAGTTAGGAGACTCTTTTCTTCCTTGTGACTTTAAAAACTCAGATTGCCCATACTGCAATTGTGAGAGTCACTGATGGGGTCTTTCTGCCTGCACCCGGGCGCTCAAGGCACCCCATCCAACCTACATACAAGGGTGGGCACAATGCACTCAAACTCAGACTCATTCCACAGTCTCTTCCCTGCTCAAACTTTGAAAGCTGATGTCTAGAGGGTTAATAAGACCCACTGTGGGGAACAATATTGAGCCTCAGAGAGAAATGAAGTCTGAAACAGTTCTATGACTCGTGGAAACAAGCCAGACAAATAAATGTGCATTTTATCAATCATCTGAGAGTGCTCTAAAGGATGCCAGTGAGCATAGTCACTTGCCTTGCTTGGCAAGCATGATCCTGGAGGTCAGTGTGCTTGAAAGCACATAAAAATGCCAACAGTGTTCTCAGGACGTGGCTGTGGCAAGAACCCCCCTCAGGAAGTGCAGGAGCCTGGGCTCCTCATGCTGCGGTACGTTAGTCTTTGGCTCAGTTCTGCCCCACTTCCTCCCGCAGTGCCCATACACTTGAAAGAAAAAAGCCTAGGAAATGCTGCCCAGTTTACTCTGCACAGGGGCCTGGGAGCTCCCAGGGCTGGCAGTGCTGCCCTGCCAAAATGTACATTCTGGTCATGGTCTGAATGACTGAATGACATGGCACTTCTTATCCTGAAGCCTGCACAACACTGATGCTAACTGGGACAGAAGTACCATAGGCACCCAGAGCAGAGCACATAAGGGATGGGTTCAGGAGGAGTCACTGCAGCTGAGCCTTCACACGAGATCTATATCAACACTGGGAAGCTGAAGCTCCCTCTCCCACGCGCTCCCAGCACTGCTACCACCTGCTCCCATCAGCTCCCAGCTAGATGACTGCTCCAGCACTGCTCAGGAGCACCCAGGGTCTCCTGAAGGGCTCCTGTTTCCTGGCTGGCTCCTGGTGACTGGCACTCCTGCCCTGAAGCCTCTGCAGGACAGCTGAGCAATGCACAGCTTCTCTCTTTGATGTGACAGTCTCATTTATAAGACAAGAAGCAGCAGCTTTTATGGCCGCTGTTTCACACTGAGCTGTAAAACACCAAGTAAACAGAGAGGGGCTATTCCATTCACTAGCCTCACATTACAAGTGGGAGAGCAAGCAGAACTGGTCCTGCTGGATTAAACAAAAAGAAAAGAAGCAGGAGATGAGACAGTGACACTGGCTGCTGGCTCTGTTTTTTATTCATCCGAAGTACGCTTTGCCAGAAAATGTAACTGGAACAGTCCCACTCTTTGGCCAAACCTTTCTGCACCCAGGACAAGGCCGAGCCCCCACAGGGCGGCTGCAGCAGGACCCTGCCGGGCCCCAGCACTCACGTGTTGTACTCGCTGGTGGTGGGCGTGCGGTCCCTGTCCCGTTCCCTGTCCCGTTCCCGCTCCCGCTCGCGCCGTGAGCCCGAGTACTCCCAGTGACTGCTGCCAGAGCCGCTCGCGCCTTTGTCCACCGTGGTCACCCAGGGCGTGTGGGACGTGGAGATGGGTGGGTAGCTGATGAAACCCGAGTCTGCAGCGAGACAGCAGCAAACCTATTTGTCTGGAGCAGTATCAGCATCCTTCCCACCCGTACATCCCCGCAGCTGTACCCAGTCAAACAGCTGGACTTAAAGGTGATGCCCCGCTCTTGGAGACAACAAAGGCCCAGCTGCCCACAGTGCCCACATCTCCCTGTTCACCTTTACCAGTATGCTAAGAGCATGTGAACACCTTTTCCCTGAGGAAGACACAATCAAGACGGGATATTTACTTGTGTTGTTGCAGAACCACCCGTCCTTTATGCCAAGGCTATGCAGTGCCACAGCTCTCTGCTGTGTCCTCCTGTGTAGGAGGCACTATGGGGTCCCCACCAAAAAAATGGCCAACCCTTAGCAAAGGGGCCTACAGAGCTGGGCATCCTCCTGCAGCCAAATCAGCCAAGATCACCAAGCCATTACAAGGCCCCACTTCTGGGGTCTAAGGTAGCAGCTGGGACAGTGGCTGTGACTTAAGGATGCCACCTGGTGAGCCCAGAGCCACCAGTAAGTCCCAGCCCAGGCAATGGCCTGCAGAACTTGGATCAGGTCATGGCCCCATGCCACTGGTCACTGAGGAAAGGAGAGAGGATGCAAGCATCTCATGCAGGGCTGAGACAGGGAAGAATACCTAAAGTTCTGGCACTGCATCTACCACTAGAGAACCAAAGGAGTTAGATGCCTGCATGTGCCTGCAGGCAAGGAACATGATAAAGCGTAGAAGGAGGGCACTCAAAAGTTCATGGAGGAGATATAAAGCTCATGGCTATGCTTGTCCCTGAAGGGTGTGGGAAAAGGAAGAGCCAGTGTGCATGCAAACAACCATAAGAAAATGCTGATAAGGCACACAGGAGGATTCTCTGTAGCTAGATACCTACACTGAAAGCAGTGAGCTTAGGCTTAGGACTCAACTACAAAACTGTTTGTCGTTGCTGCATCATAGGCCACATTCATCTTTGTGAACACCTTATGGAATAGTCAGATCCACTGTTTCTGGGGACTGTGACAGTTCAGGCCACAAACAAGGTCCCCGAGTCAAAGAAAGCACGCCATCTGTAAGACTAAAGCCTAAACCACCAAACACCAAAGAAGAGATGTGAGCAGTCTGACTGTTCCTTGTCCTCAGTACTCACCTGCAGAGTTGTAGCCAAACGGAGGGGGCTGTCTGTTGTTGTAGCTGGCTGGCTGCCTTTGGAGAGAGAGACAGAATGGAATGCAGGTTACTCACTTCAGCAGCCCTTGGCTAAGCCACCTGTAGGTATGTCTGTGCTGCACATTTAACCCATGTTTTATGAAGAACATCCTCACAGGAAACCCCTGGTTCCAGTGACTGTGTTTAACTTTGCATTGTAAGTTCTTAGCAATGCCCACAGGTGCAGTTGCTTTGTCACACCTTTTGAAACTGTTTTACCTCAACTGCTTGCCCTGCTTTACCCCTCCCTGGTGTAGCTCAGGCATAGAAAGCTTCCTTGGAAATAACTCATGCTTACAGAGTACCTGGAGACTCACAGGAAGCCTGGATGAACATATGCTATCAACCGCTCTGTACTACACCTAAGTGCAAGGCTAGAACTTACTGACTCCTTCCTATGCCATTAGCACAACAAACCAAGGCAAACAAGTGCAATCAATCAGTACCCTGCAAACAGACTTCAATCCAGAATCTTCTCCCATCTCCCACCCCAGACGAAATCTAGACTAGCAACCACTGGCACTGACTTCAGGAGGACCCTGCACCACTCCTGACTATGGAGAGCCCACCCCAGGCACGGCCTTACCCATCCAGTGTTGGGATGAGGAGAGCTGGCGGTGGTGCCAGAGGCGGCGGGAACAGCCCTAAACACAGAATGGAAGTCATCACACAGAGACCACAGCCGTACTTGAGGGGAACAAGACTTCATTGCTGCTTATAGGTAAATGCAGTTAAAGTCTGAAGTAAAATAAAATGTTTGAACATAGACCTGTTTGGAATGCAGTATTTTTCCTCTAGGGTTACATCTCCAACCAAAATTAAAACTAGCTGTGCTAGTTTTGTAGGGCTACTGAAAGAAAAATAAAGGAAGAGCTACCTTATATTTTGGCTTGATCGTCATGGATTTAAGATTAATTATGGCATAAACAATAATCTTTACAGTCCCGTGGAAGACAGAAGAGCATGGGTTTTGAGATGTAGGTAAGTTGCAACTATGGCAAAGGTTTTATTGATCCACTGATTAAAGTGAGTAAAAGAAAGTTACAAGGAACTTGTTGTCCATCACTGTTCCTAAAGAAAGCCAATTTTCTGAGCACGTATTCAGACAATTAAAAGTCACAAGAAGACATGGCACCACCGAGGCAGAGATCATAGGCTAAAAAAAAAGTCCATTTCTAACAAACGAAGAGTTTATATATAGGACCACAAGACACTATCTTCAGAAAGGAGAATCAAGCAGTTTACAAAGGCGACCTGCAGAAGTGACATAAGCCTTTAAAGCTAAACTCCTCAACCTTAACCAATGTGAAAGTGAGGACATGCCAACTGCTCCTAAGAGAACTTCTTAAGCTTCTGTTTGTAACTGCAAGCAACCATCATTTCCTATAGCAGTTACTGACATCCATTGGTTTGATTTTGCATAAAAAAATCATCTGTTTACCATTAAACAACAACAAAAAAGAGCACACTGTGCTGATTGAAAAGATAAGAGCCATCTGCCCAACTGCAGCTGTTTATGTTAAAGCGAACAGCTCCAGGCTCCTCTTCAAGTCCATGGAGATTGAGCCAGCTCAGCTGATGAAACCTGGGACAATTCACCTCTTCCTGTAAGCATCTAAAGTAGGTCAGCAGAACCCCTCCCAGGAAGAGGGTCTCATTGCAATAGAAGTAGCCTGAAGTCTCTAACTCACCTCATGGAGACCTGTGCTGCATACACGTTGAAGGACAGTTTCACCCTTACGCGCATGTTTTTTCTTTCTTTAAAGAAAGATCTTCCAATAAAATACAATGCCTGGAGCATTTCAGTCACACTTGCTCTCCAAGTGCAAGTACTTCAAAGTGCTACTGTTATGAACACCTAGCTATAATGGTGGTGGATCACCTTCATTACCATAATTAGCAGGTATTCTCCTTCATCTCCCTTTTCAACCCAGTTACCTGAACTGTACGTTCCTTGCAACAGCCTAGTCATTTCTTCTACCTTACTCCTCCCAAACAACTTCAGTCTAAATGCACTTGACTAGCATCTGAGTGCAGCAGTGTCTAGAATCAAGACCAGCATTTGCATCCAGTTTCACTGCAATAAAACCTTCTAAATCCAAGTATAACATGAGCAGGTTCCTTTAAGTACTACAAGGAGAACCAGCTCCACAATATCAATGTACACTGAGAGGAGCGTGAAGAGTGATGTTTTAACAAACAGAAATTATCTCAGTCTCAGAGACAGCCCAGCTGGTAGATATTTTCTGTGTTCCTATTTGGGAAGCCTTGGGCATACCACGAACACAAAAGCACAAACATGAAAGCTGTGCAACAAGTCCAACATGTCTGACACATAGCGAGGACAAGCATATTAGGTCCAAAACTTGCTTTGGATGCAGACCTTATGCAAGTAGATGAATCAAGCATACAGTATAACGCAGAGGCAGTGGCCTGACTGCACCTATGTGGTGGCCACCAGCCTCAGACTTGCAGATGTATGGCATCTGGTCAGAAATACTGCTACGCTAATTGCTACATGTTTTATTTCCCTGGACTGGGCAAAATTTATAGTCGAAAAAAATAGTTACAATTAAAGGAATCTCAGTTTTATGGTAGTTTTGAGCTAGTGAGTTTATGCTACAGATTGGTTGTTACATTTCTTTACTAGCATTCACCAGCTCTAAGGCACACTAGGGAGCAAAGGCTTCTGATGGAAATGGTATTTCTTTGATATTTCTTGCATTCCTTCTGCTCAGTCTCACACTTCAAATTCCTATACAAATCATCAGTTTGTCACTCAAAGACTTGCTGTGTAAGATGTCAAAATAAGAACTAAGCTATTTCAAATCTAACTGGCCTTTGCTATCTGGAGTTCTCCACTTCAATGCCTGGATTGTTCTTATGATTAAAAAAAAAGAAGGAAAGAAAGAATTAAGAATCCCTACTAATTATTATTCAGGCCCAAAATACAAAATAAGCGGCTGGAGTTCAGCACTGCATTGGAGATTATTAACCTTAGATTAATTGTGCTCTAAAATGGGCCTCAGTGTCATCCTCTTTCAAGTTACTTAATCCAAATGCTCAATAGGGCCATCTGTGCGTGCTGTTGTTATTAGAGCAAGTTAACACCTACCTGGAATTGGACCGGGTGGTGGTAAACCTTTGGAAACAAACAAGCAGGGAAAACAAATGAGGACAACAGGAAAAGCACACCATCCTCTGTATTTCAAGCTAAAGCTTTTGAATAAAGTTTCACACATGTGAACAAACAAGCCAGTGGAAAAAAAAAAGTGCTGTTAAGCAGTAACCGGCTTACAAAGTATTGTTTTCCCAAATGATTATATGTTTACCTTCGTATCATAATATTAAATTCTGCTGCCTTCTCATACTGCAGTTCCAGCATCATTCTTGAAGCACCTGAACAAGTCAGGACCAAGCAGGTGCTGTAATAAGCAGCCTGCTGATCTGACACCGGTCAGCAATTCTTTTCCTCCTCCACAGAAAATCAGAAACCCATTTCCTCACATTTATCAATAAAGCAAAAGGACCCACAACACCTAGCACCCTCTCATCAAAACAAAACCTAGAGTTTTTTCTTCAAGGAACAGATGCCATTTTACAAACATTTAAGGACAAATGCTAAAAGAGTTGATGGAGATGCTGAGCAATGGCTGGTTAAGCCTAAGGACCTGCTGCCTGACTGCACGCAGCAATCACTGACTAAACCTCTGATCTGCTAGCCTAGGATGCCCCAGCCTGCAGTCTGCACTGCCTGCGCTGCTCAGCACTCACCTGGAGGGTGCAGTGGTGGTGGCACAGAGGTGACAGGTGGAGGAGGGTGCAGGAAGTGTGGCGGCGGAGGTCCGGCGAGTGGGGGTGGTGGCGGACCGGCTGGGGGAGCAAAGGGCTGCTGCTGGGGGGGCTGCTGCGGCTGCGCCGGCTGCTGGGGCTGCTGCGGGGGCTGGGGCTTGCTTCCATGGTCCCCGAGAACCTTGGGAAGCAGAGGAGAAAGAAAACTGTTTTAGGCTATTCATTCCTGCAGAAAGGACCTCGATGCACCAGCATAAAGGAAGCGTATCACCAAAACGGGCCCTGAGATACCTGAAAACCTGATAGGCTGTGCTGGGCACAGCACCCTTTGGGGAGGAAGAAAGTTATCAAAGCAAGCAATATGCTTACAAACATACCTTCTCTTAAGCAGAATAGCAGCAAAACCAGATTCAGGTAGTATGCACAACCATGCAAGACAGCTGAACATTTCAGTGTTACAGTGTTTGTTCCACTGCTGAGAGGCTGAATTCAGCCTCCAATAGAACTGTCACCTGCACAAGCTTCCAATAAAGAACAGCCATCCTCAAGGGTGACACTGCACTGCTTCCTATTTGTCATCTTTTAGTCTTTTTTAAATCCACTTTGTCTTTCACAAAAACAAGAAGCCAATTCTGCTCTAGATTGTAACCATGTAGGTCAGAGGAAGACTGGATTCACATCTCCGACAAAAGTAGGTTATACACACACTACTGCCGAAGGAATGATCAATATGCAGGGAGATCAGAATGACTTGGAAATACAGGGTATCAGCGCTTCTAAGTGGGAGGAAAAACAACCATCACCCAGCAAACTTTCTCTTAACAAGTTATTTTTTTTGGCCTCAGCTGGGAGAAGCTGCAAAGTGACCGCTAAAGAGTAAACAGACCATGAAAACACACGTAAAAGCACAAGCCAAAATTATGTCCAGAAAGGGTAAAGCTGTCCTCCTTTTAAGGGTGGTTAGTAAGAGAAAAGTAGTAAGAGATGAGTTCTTGCCATGTAAGTCTACCAGAAATTGATGGACATAAAAGATCTGAAGTGGATCTGGTTTGAAGCTGCAGGCTATTACTTCTTTTAAGACCCGGTAACACGGACCCATCCCAAATGTGAAGTGCAGACTCATGCTGCTTAGTCTAAATGCTGCTTTGAAGAAATGCAAGCCCCACGCAGAAGTTCTCCACTACAAGACTGGAAATTCTAGTCAATTCTATCAGTAAAGAGGAAGGGAATAATCCACATAGGAGCCCCCCAGCTCAGCATTCTGAGAACACCTTGGGGAGCCAACGACAAAGGGAAATTGGGCATTCCCATCCAGATGGGAAGGCTGGTGTTTGACAGGACAATCTCTAGATCCTAGAAATCCTAGCACAAAAGTTAATTCAACGTGCAAAAGAGAGCGATGCATACATACACTTGAGGAGGGGTGATACACTACCTACTACTCTGTAGATGGGAACAGTTATAAGGCAGGTCAGGAAAGCACAGACTTTTACCAGGGCTCACAGAAAACGCAGTAAAAAAATCAGAAAATTTTCAAGACAGCTCAAAACATTTACCTGAATTGGATTTTCTTCAGAGGCATGCTTATCGCGTCGTCTGCCTTCCACTCTCCTAATCGTGCCTGCCTGGCCACCGATCACATCAATTGTCCCACCCAGCTTCCTGGTACAAAGCAGATGTATCTTTTTAGGCTCAAAGACATTAAAAGGAGCAGTTCTCCCCCCTGGTAGATACATTTATCTCATGCTCAAAGACACAAAGCAAAATGTCTAAGTTCTTTCTCTTCCAGGAAGGACACAAGTCTGTAAGCAGCACTAAGTGGTTAACAGGCAAATGAGATGGAAGATGAATGAGATGGCATTTATTCACACCTGGACAATTTGAGCTCTGTCTGTAGGGGTGTTAGGTCTCTCTGAACGCTTAGAAAGAAAGAACCACCACATATGGGTGAAAAATCATGGATTTTAGACACAGCTTCAGAACTAAATCCTTTGTTAACTCCTTGGATTTGAATAACAATTCCAGGATCATGCTGAATGAAAAAGAATATCTATCAAGAGAAGCCTTTAGCATGATCAGGCTAGATTTCTCTTAGTTTCTGTCCAGTCTTCCAACTGATGCTGACAGCACCAGAACTAGTTACAAATGAGATTGTTAGATACTTTCTATCCCATCTCCCAACACTCTACTCTGTCAGTCAAAAAAGTTTTGCCATTGTCTTCAGCAAAGTCAAGACTAAATCTTTGAACAAAAGGATACTTACGTAGCCCAGACAGTGCTGTCTGTGCATTAGTGAAAGTCACTCGTAGAAACTGTATTTTGCTTTGTTCTTTTATGTCATATTTTGACTAAAAAACCCTACTACCTTATATAGTCAAAGTGATTTCCCCCCACAGTGGCTGTCAATCAAAACAACTCAATTGTTTTGCTTAATCCAGCCTTGTGGATTCTCTTGTGGCAGGAAGATACAAATTAGTACACACCTACTAGTGTAGCACACATGTTCAGAAACCAATAGCTCCTCTCATCAGTTGCCAAACATGTAATTCATCCTCATTTAAAGGCAAAGATTAACATCGAGGGAACAAGAATAAGCCAAGTAAGCATAAGCAGTCAGCAAGGTGTGCTCTCAAAGCTGAGGGATTTGCCTTGTTTTTCCCATTCCCGAAGTTGTTTCCCTTTGGTCAGAGTACAGGGACCATAAATGAGCAGGCAGGGGCTGCACAACACTAGGCAAAGCACTGCTGCAGATGACAATAGGGAATGAATGACCAAAGCAGCTTCCTGTAAAATTAAATCTTCCTTCAGTTTCAAGTTTGAGGAGATTCAGATTTAGCCCAGGCAGATCCCAACTACGTCAGAGTGCACTCAAGCTTTATATCTGCATCATCTCCTACCTATTAGGAGGAGGTCCAGCTTTCATGCGTCCTCCCACCAGAGCCAGGAAGTCTGTTTTGAATTCTGTTTTGATGATATTGTTTTCCACTTCTTTTTCAGCATTTCCTGTTCTTCCTTGCTGGACCTAAGAAGGGCAACACATAACACAAGTTCAATGCGTTTACATTCAAATCAATGAAGCATTACAGATGATATTCCACTGAAGGTCTCCACTGAGAAACAATTACAGTGTTCCTATGAACAAACAACCTATTCTACAGTCAAGGGGGCTGACATTTCTGTAATCTAGTTGGCTATTCCAAATTGTTGTCCACGTTTTTACCTATTAGAAGTCCAAAAGTTTAATAATCTCACATTAGGTTTCATGTAGTCCTCAAATCAAAACTGAAGATAGTAACATTTGTTCTTGACTCATTGGTTCAAGTTCAGATTAACAGCTGTTACCACCTAGTGAAATTCTACAAAGGTTCATATCCAAGGCAATCACTAAACACAAAATGCAGCTAAACAACGACAACAAGAACAAGCAACACCCATAACAGCCACTGATACCCAGCTCCACTCAGATCAACCCTGAAATCAGCAGTTCCATCAATCATACTCCTATCCACAGGATCTACCAATCAGATACCCCAAAACCTGGACAGCCTCGAGGTCAACCTTCACTCAGGTCTTGCTGTTCAAACCTGCCAGGCTGCTAGAGCTGTTTGTTCCACAGAGACAAGGTTTTTATCAGTGAGATTTAATGTTTGAATGTATGTTTTTGTATTCCTCATCACTGGAAGGAATAGGGAACAGTTCAGTAGTAAGTTACCGTGTACCCTTATACTATCATCTCCGTGAGTGCAAAAAACAAGGCCTAGTTTTACTGTATGCACATGCAAGGATTACACGTCACCTACCGTGATCTTATTTTCGGCGCTGATGGGAGGAGCAGGATCCAGCCCAAGCTGAAGCCGCCGCTGCTTTTCACAATAAGCTTTCCACGTTTCTTCATTGAATCCGTAATTAAAGTAATCAGAAAGATCAGCACCTGATAAAGGGAGCAGAGGTTGACAGTGGGATTCCGGTAGGCCTGCATTCTCCAACTGTCCTCTAACAGCTTAAACAAAGTTAAGAGAACAAGTCTTTATTTACAGAGCTCATTTCATCCTGTCAGAAAGCTGTTGTGTGCCACAGCTAAGACTGCTGCAACTGGACTGGGAAGGGGACTGCAGCCCAGACAGCAGCAGGACTGCTTGCCAGGTAGAATACTGTATGTGTGCAGGCTATAAAAAGAGATGCTTGCAAATAGTTATTCAGCAACTGGATTTTTTTTCAGACTGGTTTTCTACAATTGTCCAAAAGAGCTGAGAACAGACCTAGCACCATCAGTAAATGGAGCGGTGCCACAGAACTTTTTGTTAACAAAGCTCAGGCAGCGTCACAGCCTTTGTTCTTTTGAGCAGAAACTGTTGGGCTCAGCCATTTGATGAAACAGCACTGAAGTTGCTTTTTTTTTATTGATACGGCTCATACTACACTATTACATCTTAGTCACAATCCTAACTGTGGTCATCCAAGATGTTATCTTACTTTGATATTCACTCTTCTGTAAAATGTTCAGTTTCCACATGAACACTTCCGAGCAAGAGAGGAGGCCTCAAACTGCTTGCTGAAAGAACGCCGATGCACAGAGACAAATGCTGCAGCTCTGCAAGGCACACCTGGCATTGGGAAGCAACTTAGGGCATCCTGCACCTTGCTGAAGTGCCTCTTACATCCCCTTGCAAGGGCAGTCCCAGCCAGCCAGTTCTAAAACAAGCAGCTGATACACAAGGGCTTGTCAGGCTAAGTTCTACAAAGCGAGGTTTAAGTTTATCTCCAAGGTAAGCCACTCCTCCTGCTGTACCTCCCAAATACACAGATGTCAGCAACACAGATTCAGAAACATTTACTTATCTCTTTGATTGGCCTATATTTCAGCCTTCTATTATTTTTTCCACACTGTGTTTCTTCCTCCTCTCCCTCTCTTAAAGAGATACCAACCTGCTGAACAATTACTTGTAAAGAATAGAAACCTGAAAGGCTGCTGAGTAAGCTACTTACTTGCCATCTCAAATTAACTTATGGGCCACACCTCTGCAGACACCTTCCTTCTCTATTCATACTCCAATGCTGTTTTTTAGGGCTAGTTGGCACTGGGATGTCAGCACGACCAGACTGATTTCCATGCGCTGACTCTGAACTTCACTTCATTGTTTTCCTTTCAACTTCTTTTCTTCCTAGCCCCCTCATTCTCACACCACAATCAATAGGAAAACTCCTATATATGAAAAGCTACATTTTCTGTATTAGCTATTATTAATCACAGGGTGCTTAGTGCTGGTTTGATACCATAATACATCAACACAGCTATTTGCACTGCTATACTCTGATGCCCTTCATTTCATGCAGACAAGAAATATCAAGAATATGCCACAGATAACCTTACAGAAATACTACTTACTAAGCATACTAAAACTTCTGAAAGATAGATGATATACAGGGCCTACTGGGAAAAGAATTATTTCTGAAAAGAACAAGTGTATTTTACACTTCAGCTAATATTTTGTTAAATATTTTATTACATTCGCACAGCAAATACTTGGATCTCTTTGGCTTTTTCATTTACTTCTGTTTTTTCTATCTTAATTTGATACAAGAGTTCATTTGCAGTATCTCACAGCTGTGGCTTCCAAGGAGAAATCCCCCTAACACAAATGATAAAGACAAAAGAGACTGAGTATATATAAAGATCTGCTGTGCAAAGTTCTGCCTACATAACACAGTCTTGAAGTGCTAAGTGGGGACTGCTTCCTCCGTCATACACCTAGGGGCAGAATCTGACTAAGAATTAGGCAATGCTGCTCTTCTAAAAGAAAAATCCTAGCCATATCAGAGTAGAAAGCATTTTGCTCTCCTTTAGTCAACTATCTGCAGCAGCAGAATTCAAGAGAAAAAAATGCTTTCCTATTAGGACACGTTGTCGGATGGCAATTCTCACCAGCACTGCCCTGAAGAGGGGATAGTTTAGCCAGGTGCACATGAGAAAGCTGCATGGGGTGGCTGGGAGTGTGGCCACCACAAGATGGAAGTGAGGTGCTGCACATGAAGAGTAGAGCATGTGTCACCTGTAGCCAAACAACTTTACTGTACTGCTATCAGTGCAATGTTTACTGAATTAGTGAATTAACAGTGGGTTTTAAAAAGTGTTCTCTTCAGGAAAATTATATAAATAGAGTAAATGCAACCCAATTTTAGGTAAAAGCATGGTTTGATCAGTCAGTAAACATAACCAGTTGTCTAGACAGACATCCGAGGCTGAGCAAAATATGTTCTTCAGGCATCCCCATACACTGGCAGCAATAAAGGAAGTACATGTGAAATTAAAAAGACAACTGCAAAAAATATTTACCACAAGAAACCGTGAGGCCCCACCTGGTTTCCTCCATGGTTTGTCTTCAAATGAATCTAAATCCACTTCTATAACAGGCAATCCATTTATATTCCCTGCGGCATCTAAATCAATACCTTTGGGCTGCAACTTGGCTTTGGAGAAAAAGAAAACGTTACCACCTTTAATGCAATGCCTTTACTCCACTAATTTGCAGAGCAAATTCTCTAGTTCCAAAAGTGCTACTCTGAATGCAGCGCCGGCTTTACAGCACAGAGGAAACCACAATCTGCCGGAGTACACTGAGCTTGCAGTTGAACAGCACAGAAGCAAATTCAACACAGACTGATGCTACAGGAGTAAATGATTACAGCATGCATGAAATTTACCCCAAACAAAGAAAAGAACTTTTCTCCCCGGGCAAAATAGTAACTCCTCCCTCCCCAAACATGTAATTCTTCTCAAAACAAAAGACTTTGTCTGCTCAAGATAAATCCTGCAAACGTACTAAATGGAATTAAGAAACCCCCATTGGGTACAGAACCTCCAAGGGAAATTCGTGCTCATCTTCTCAACCACAGGGTAAGCTGTTATTTGCATACAGAAATTACTGAAGCATGCAAAGGCCATGAAAGGGCAGTCTCACGTATGAGGAAGGACAGAATACGAGCCTCAATATACTACACAAATTAAACTGAATGGTGGGGAAAAATTAATCTGTAGAACTATGTGTGGATAACACTCCAGGCCAGACTTTTTTTCTTTATTTCTCCATGTATTGTTCCGACTTTAAATCAGATTCACTAATAATTCTCCTCCAAATAGAGAGATCTGCAGCTGCTTTGGCTGCCCTTGCCAGAGAAGCAAAACACTACAAAATGTGAAGGATGAAAGTAACAGCAATACCTGAAGCTGACGCTCCATAGCCTCTACCCGTTTTTAAGTTTAGATTCATAGGAGTTCCCCTATATGGAAAAGAACGACTAGATTGGTATTCAGACAAATTATTAGGAGCTCTTCTACAAGAAGTACAGTAAAACCCTGACATCCTTCACAAGACACTTAGCTCACTTCGGTTTACTCACGCCTCTCTACAGTTTTTAATACTAAGCTGGAGCACCTTAAAAGTGAAATTCACTTGGCACAATTTTCTCTAGCCCTGTGGAAATGCAGGAAACATACTTACTGGCCAACAACATTAATATGAGGGAGTTTTACTCAATCAAGCAATAATAAATATTCGGTTAATTTTCCAGCAGCAGATCCATGAATCATCATTCCTATTTTAACAATGGATTTCAACAAGCAATTCCAATTCCTGCTTTCTGACCATTGCTCCCAGACCAACCCTTATCCCCACTTCCAATCCCAATCAATGTACCAGGACTACCTCAGATCATACATACATGTATGATGGTGCTCCCGTTTTAATATTGCCAATAGTAACTTTCACGTCATCATCATCGCTGTCGCTATCGCTGTCTTCTTCATCATCTTCTCCACTTGGAAGGGCCTTACAATAATAAAAACACACAGGAGTTTACTAACAGAAAATTGAGAAGTTCCCCTGGGCAGTAATTCTAATCTTACGAATCTTGTACGAGGAGGGACTGTTATAATGAAGGACATGATATAAAGACAATGCGTTCTACTGCACTCCAAAGCTGTACAAAGTTGCCCATGGAGACCACAAAAACGTGGACGTAACCAGCCTTCAACTTAGACAGGTGCCCAAATGACCCTAAGTTGAGAATCAAAGCAGGATTTCTCAAGGTGGGACTGGTTTATCCCAGTTGAAAAAACTGCAACACATCTCACAGATCCACTCTTCGACCTTCTCTGAGACAGGTGGAAGACTCTGACACTCCTCTACTGGTCCACGGTCGTGGTATAAGATTACAAATAAAGTCACCAAAACATTCACCAGCCCTCTCGTAAGGCCCTTGGAATAAGCATTCTCTCACACCATAATCTTCACAGCAGGAAGCTGCTGAACAGTTCTGTTTGGCTCATTTCTCACAATGAGTTTGTTAACTTTAGACATTAATTCTGCAGTTGCTGATTTGCCTTCAGCGTAGCACCCACTGTGATCCAGAACACATCTCTGCTGCTGGTGTACAAGAGAGCAGGAAACCTCTCAGATATCCAGTAGGTGCAGTTTTATAAGGCACGTGAGCTGAATTAATACTTCACCACTACAAAAGGGCATGGGGAAGCTGCTCCCAACGCTCCCTCCCTTTCCACAGCAAGCAGGTTTGATAGAACTCTCAAGGAATGCTACCAACATACCACAGTGACAGAAAATAACCCCACTGCAAAGACTGGAGGAAAAGGGAGGGGAGAAGCGAGCCTCTTCCCACCCATTCAGCAATGAGATGAGGTCTGAGGAAGAGTCAAAAGGAGACCCCCGGCAATCTCAGCACTCTGGGCCTTCTCTTGCAGCGTTCCCTGTATTTTACTGACCCCCCAATAAGATTACATATTGAGCTGATGGCAACTCCACACTCTTCCTTTCAGCCTGTGGCATCAGAGGCCTTTCTTTGCCACCTCAGTGGGCATAAGCAATGTTTAGACCACAACTCAATCCCCTCTACACAAGACAGACCAAGATGAGAAGCCTGTTGCTGTCACCAGCATCGGAAATTGTCAGGAT
The DNA here is from genome assembly GCA_002909625.1 of Bambusicola thoracicus. Classification (NCBI taxonomy): domain Eukaryota; kingdom Metazoa; phylum Chordata; class Aves; order Galliformes; family Phasianidae; genus Bambusicola; species Bambusicola thoracicus. The sequence goes on from PPHD01000015.1 coordinate 131,700, forward strand.
ACCACAACAACACAAACGTATCTAACAGCAGGACCAGCACCGTCACAAACAGATTGTTTTATACATGAATATTTACAAGCACAAAACCAAACATGTCTACCAGTTGCAGTGGAGCACTTACATGCTGTGACACCTCTCGGTCTTCGCTGCCGACGGGCCGGTTCTCCTGAGGAGCATCTTGCAGAGGATGAGAAGATTCTGCATGTCTAGTAAATGCAATAGGTAAAAATTAGTGGACAACTCCAACCTACAGGTTGACCTACAAACATCTCTACAGCATTTGCCCAGGTGACTTTCATACAGTGGTTCTACACATGAAGTGTGCTTATGCTGCCGGCAGTTACCTCAGATGTAGGACAAATTGTTAACCATCCTTGCTTGGCTTTGCTTGTTTTGGGAAGAGTAAGGTTAGAGATTCCAAAGGATGCCTGACAGACAGCAAGGCCAAACATCACGCAGCAGTTTATGCTTGTGGCTGCTGCAACAGCTTTCAGTTTTCGTTTGACACAATCAGCACTGATAGAATAAAACCATAATTCAACGTCCACAGCATAACAAAAGTTATCTTGTCCTAAAGACTACTAATAATATGTGTATATAGTAAACAACAAGGACATTTATCCAGTAGAAATTAGGGAGAAAGTGATTTTAGTCTTCCCACAAATCGCTTACATTACACTTTAACTACTTATTGATGAAGAAGAGACAGAGAAGTATCCACCCCATCTTACCGTTCATTACAGATTAGTCCTAATGCGACAATGGTCAGTTTCAGATTTATCTCCCATGAAAGAGTTGGTACAAACGCTAACATTGCCTACTGCATTCACCAAGCAAGGAAGTCAAACTGGCACACATAAGCTAGAAAAGAGTATACTGAGTGTTACAGATCTAGAAGGTGAAGAGAGGCCGTTCTCCTCTAATGGCACAGGTAAAAACCCAGCAGAACATCAAAACAGCTTTGGCTTTTGTAACACACTGCTGGAGTAGCCCAAACCAGTTTTGCCACCAGTGCTTTGTGGGGAAAAAACAACAAAAACCAACAACTCCGCAATTAATTTAAAATATCACATCTGATAATAAACGCACACAAGGTTGTCTTCAAAAAGAAACACACGTAACACCCAAGAATCCAAACACAGGTCAGAGTAAAACCACTGAGGAGGCTGCATAAAAGGAGACACCAAACAGATAAGTCACAGAGCACACCAACACAACTCAGCAGCTAGTGAGGAAAAGAACAACAACAACAAAATCAGACAGGAACGATTTGAGCAGTCTCTGAAGCTCTCATCTTGCAAAATCCCCCCATATACAGAACTTCACTATTTGAACTTCAGTCAACTTAAGACTAAAGAAATGGACGAAGGTTCAGCAGCTGAAGTGACGTTCGTGAGGTGATGGTTGAAGACACTTTCTGTTATACAAATTAGCAAAGGTGTCTAAGAGAAAAATCAGCCTCTGGAAGTATGTCAAAGTCACAGACGTGGCCCTGTTACACGAGGACCAGAAGATGCATCACTACAGAAAACTTCATAGATGGCTCCAAAAACTTTCACAGTGATTTGCCACATCCAGGCAACTTGTAATATAGACCTCAGTCCTGCAACTTTCTTAAGAATCAAAGATGACTGCATTGGAGTGACAAGTACTACCTCCAGCTTTCAGTCACATGAAGTATCTGTGGGTGTGCATTAAAATGCATGAATCGGAGTTCAAATAAACATTTGCTAAGTAACAGTCAATCCCTAACCTGCCTGCTCTCTGGGAACGAACAACCTGACAGGACCACAGCCATCACATGCGGGCAAAGAAATATCACAGCTGTTCTATTTCCTTGGAACATCACAGTAACCCCACACCCCGTGTGTGGATGGTGCAGCATCCCGCACAGACTGCAGGTATCCAACATGTCCTTTAGGCTAGGGAACGACAGGGGGTCCTGTGTCCTGCACCAAGCTTCGTGGATAGAGGCAAACACTACAGCCAAGGCAGCACCACATCCCTGGGTAGCTGCTAACAGGGGCTACAGAGAGACAATTTGACAGAACACATCACTGCTCATCCTTCAGGAGGATGCTCATTGTGCAACAAAGATGCTGTCACACAAATCGCAGCTAACAGAGATGGTTGCTGGAAACCCAGTTTTAAAATCCTACTTGTAAAATACAATTATTTTTAGAACAACACCAGTTTCATGCTAGAAACTTGTTGCCAACTATCTAAACCAAGGGCTGTTCTTTCTCACTCATTTCCTGTTTTTAGACAAACGTTTACCAAGTTTGCCTAAAACTTCTGTTCTGTTGTTTTGGTGGTTTGTTGGGTTTTTTTTGTCAATTTGTCATATTCCCTAGGCACAGGGTATGTACTGCAGCAGTAGGACAGCACATATCACAATCACCAAAGTACCAGATTCCAGATCTACAATGACCTAAGGGGACACTGAAGGCAACAAAGAGCGTGTGATGGCACTGAGCACAGCACAGCTCAGTGAGCACTGGGGCCTTCTGACACCATCGTGCGTGTAAACACAGCAACAGAGAGCAACTGCTGAGAAAGTTGGTGCAGAACACACTGTGCAACTGTGGAGGAGTTATTGTCGAGAAGTGCAAGTAATAGTTTCATGCACAGAAATCAATAGTGTTCATTGGGTTGTTCCCACAGCTTTCGCTTGACAGCCTTACCTGAATCACACAGTTCACAGACCACACACGCACAAAAAAATTGACTTGATCATGTTAAGGTTTTAACTTAGGCTCAAGGTTTTTAGCTTTTCCAGGCTAAAGTACATGCTGACGGCGGTGGCCCCGTGTGATGGGGAGGGCTGGGATGCAGCTGGCAGCAGCACTGGTCCATGGCATTCCTCAGGCTGTGCTCAGCACACCTCAACCCCTGCAGCACAGACTCAGAATGAACAAACAGCCTCCGACTTACCCAGAAGTTGGTCCGTCTTCTTGCTTACCAGTGGTGTCATCTGGAAAAACGGTAACAATAAAATTAGTCAAGTGAATGCACGATGGCTAGATTTAAGTACAAAACACACACAGCAAGAGAAATACCCAGTTGTGACATGGCAAATGTAGCCCCAGGGCAGCCTAACAAATCTCAGCTGCAAATGGCAGAACCAAAAAAACAACCCACAACCAACCAGAAGCACCCCAAGCCCACACGCCCATCGGGAGCTGCCCGCAGAAGCCTCGCAGCAGGCGCAGACTTCAACGCCCGCACCCAGAGGCGCAGAACAGCCGCCCAAAGGCACACGCTGTGCGGCAGCTGCGGGGTTCTACCGACATCGGGGGAGAGGAAACGCGGAGCCGCGCGGCTGGGAGGCGCGCGGGGATGGCGGGGGCTGAGGGGATCCCGGCACGGCCTGGGCTGGAGGGACCCCGGAGACGCCCGGCTCCCGCCCCAACCCCCGGCACACACCCGCACCCCGTGAGGCCGCCGCCCCGCACCCCCAGCCCGTCCCGCGGCGCGGGCCCACCCCCGGCCCCGCGCCCGCCCACGCCGGCCCGTACCGCCGTACAGCCAGTGCTCCTCGTCCTCCTCCGCCTCCAGCGGCGCCCCGCCCGACACGGCCCCGGCCGCCGGCGGCTCCAGCTCGGTGGCCATGGCCGAGGGGAGGGGGAGGGGGAGGAGGAGGAGGAGGAGAAGCGGCGTCCGCGGCGGCGGCCTCCCGGGCCCCGCTCGGCTCCCGCCGCGGCCTGAGGCGAGGCGCGCGCCCGCTGCGCTCGGCACGGGGCGGGGAGGGCCGCAGCCGCCGGGCCGGGCCGCGCCGAGGACGACCGGCTAACGCGCCGCCATCGCTCTTTCTTTGCCTCCCGCGGGAGGTGGGGAGGGGACGGGATGGGACGGGACCCCCGGCGGGAGCGGAGGCGGCCCCGGGCCCTAGCGCCACCCGCTCCCGCCGCCACAAAGGCGCCGCGCAGCGGGACGGCCACCGCGCATGCGCGGGGCGGGAGCGCATGCGCCGAAGGAGCGGAGGGAGCGCCCGACCCACCGCTTCGCGCCTCGCCGGGCCCACCTGAGGGAGGGGGGAGGCTCCGCTTTCTGCTCTCGGGCGGGAAGAGCGCGAGCGGGCAGCGAGAAGCGGGGTTGACGGCCGCCCGGGGCCCCCCGCAAGCAGGTTCCCTTCAGCAGTCGCGGTAACGGTTCTGTCCTTGCAGCGGTAATCGCGCGGCCCGGCCGTATCTCCGTGCGAATGATGGCAGCGCCTTCTGGGCGGGATCTGCGAGGCGTTCGCCCGCTGCAACGCTACGGAACGGCAGCCGGAACGCAGCTCGCCTCGCTCCTGCGCTGAGGTACGGCGAGAAGCTACCTGAGAGGCGGCCTTTCCTACGGAAAGGTGGAAGCGACTAAAGGGAAAGTCCGACATTTGTACGCAGATTGGCTGTGAATGAGACATACAATACAGCCATTAAGGAGACAAATGGGATCCTTTAATGCGTCACGCTGTTCTGACGAAGAGGGAGCTATCAGCGTTGTTAGAGCCGGTGTGACACTAGAGATGCTACTGCCCTTATCTCCAATGCGGGATTGTTACAGTTACCCGTGCTGAGGGAAAATTAATCCAAACACAGTACAGGCAAACGTAAAGCAAGCAGGATGATCCGAAAGAGAACAATCTGCCTTTGAAAGAAGGCCACCGTTTAGTCTAGCAAATAAAGGCTAAGATTTAAATCTCTATAAAAACTCCAAAAAGTAAACTCAGCTGGAACATTTCAACTGCTTACGATACAATCCTGACAGCAATACTGATACAAACGATGTATAAAATGATAAATATGTTGGCAGGTACATTTTGGCAAGCTTCATTAGTGCAGAGTCCAAGAGCAGAATAAGGGGCAAAATCCCAAATGTTCTTAAAGTGGACCTTTGCAGTAGGCCAGGAATCACATCTCATAACCCCTCACGGGATTAATACCGCGGCTGAGCCAAACGCTCCTATATTTGGCGTAACAAGAAAGGAACATTCTCTACATTTCTCAAATAACAGGCAGTAGCAGTTGCATGCCTAAACAGCACGTCAACCCAGGTGCTCCTGGATTTGCCCAAAACAACTGAGGACATCAGTTTGCAACAAAAAAACACTGCACGTGCCTATTTGGGGAATGTGATGTTTTCCCCCCAGGGATGAACCGAAGGCTTTCATTTTAAGCCTTGCTTTCACAGCTACAAAGTTAGCCTGCTAACACGCACAAAAGGCTGCATTGTCCTCCGGTCACGGTGCACTACGTGAGCCAATGATTTATTTCATGAACGCGCTATCCATGCTCAGGTTAGGCTCCCTCTGCAGTGCTACTGCAATAGAATAGGAAAAAAACCTCTGCTCTCTGAACTCTGCATCACTGCACTCCAGTAGTGATAGAGCATCTGCAATGAAAAGCAAGGCTGCAGCAAGAGAATTCCATAATGTTCCTCTATATAGAGGGTCTGCACGCCAGCTGAGAAAAGATACACGGAAGACTAAATGTGATGTTCATTCTAGACTTTTGTTTTTGGAAAAGCCTTGCTAAGTTTTCCAAGTGTTCTTTCAACCACACAAACCATACTGGGAGTCCCACTGCTCTGCATTAGAAATGCATCTCGCATAAAGGAAACCGCTGACTGCCATTGCGCTCACACAGCGCTGCAGGGAGATGCAAACCACTTTGCTTCCAGAAACACACGGCACTATGCAGAGGTTTTTGTCTTCATATTTAATTAAAGAAAAAATGTCTCATAGTGATGAAGCACGTCTGACTTCCAACTTGTTTAAACGGCACGAGCCTATGCAGTAAAATGTAGAAATAGAGCTCAGAGTTAGATTTTAAAAAGAAAAGAACTTTCAAAGTGTGAGGTCCTATTAAAAAGGTGGCTGCTCGCTTGTAAACGGAATTCAAATGTTAAGAAGGCAATTGAAAAAGTTTCATACACCTGAAACAGAACCACCTCCCGTAAGCCATACGAGTAACATTACAGCATCACAAGAACAGCAAGAGCGGGAGAACATGGCAGAGGAATCGCACAGCGTTACTTACTGAAGTAATAACTTATTTACAGTGAATTTTAATAGCTTGACATTTTTATTGCTCCCATGGTAGTGTGTTGACAAGTAAACACAGTCAATTGTCATAGTGGGACACGAATATGCGTATATTTACAGTTTTGCATACACTGTTGTTTTGTACCTATTTCCCCCAGTCAGTACCACTCCAGACTTTAGCAAAAATGTTCCCTTTTGTCAAGTTATTCACCTACAACTGAGGCTACACTTCCTAGGCTTGCCTGTGCATGTTCTAACATACATCTTTCCTCCTCTGATGGTAAAAGAACTTCACAAGAAGCAGGTGGGGAACTGTAGGTAAGAGCTCATCAGTATTCTTTAATGCTCCTCACATACAGAAACTAATTAAAAAAAACCCAAACAAACAGGCATTTCACACATACAAGTTAAAGAGAAAAGTGTCAACATGTTTATATGGGAAACTGAACACTGCTTAGACAGATGATATTCCTGTAAGAGCTCTATAAACATTGCTGCAAACTCACACTACACACTGCTACTTCCCTTTCCTCCCTTCTTGCTGCACGATTTCATTCAGTTGAAACCAGTCAAGGCACTGTCTCACCATTTCTATTACACTTTGCTCACGTCAGTCTGTTACACTGCTATGCGTGCTTTCTCCAGTTGACAAGTAGCCTCTATAAACAGCCCTACCATTTTGTGCTGATGTTTTATTGTCAAAAACGAGTTCTCCAGTCTTATGAGACACAAACTACCTGCCGGATGTTTCTGTTAAAGCAAAGGATAGCCTAGGCAAAAGAGAACCTGTAGGCAGAAAAGTTCACAGCAGCATTTACAGTTGTTTTCATCTTTAAATGAGCTATTAAACCTGTCCTTCAGATCCCAATGTAATACTGCATGCTGTTTTTGTATTTTAATGCGAATTTATCTTCCTATTAAAACATGGAGCTTGCTGTAAATTTGTTTCAGCTCTCATACTCTACTAGTTGCTTTATGGCCACATTTTTAAGTGCCTATTAAAACATAAAAGGAAAAGACCCTTTCACGGTCTGAATACAATTAATAATTTAGGACAAAGCAAAGCGTATAGAATTTATGTACTTGAAACGTAAACTTTTAAAATAAATACTCTGTGCTGAAGTGGGAAACTCAGGGTATTCCCTCTGCTTGGCACAGCATCTCGCTGAAACAACACACATCAGCTGAAAGATTCTCAACTCCATCCAATGCAGTCAGCACAGACTCAGCAGAGGACTTCTGCTTGCAGTGGGACGGAGGGCTGCTGAGCACTCAGCACTGGCAGTTACTGAAACTGTCGCTTGCCTCTTCTCTCAGTTGGAAAAAAACACTTAGGAAATATAGTCACACTAAAGCAAAAATTAAGAACCTGCTGAGATTTCTTGAGTTTCTTACAGGAGAGAATAGCTAGCAAAGTTCTGGCGTAACTGTAAGAAACTTCTATTGTTCTGTCCAGCTGAGCTCCCTTCACTTACACCACATACACTTATTTCTAAGGCAAATTGACTGCTATGTCAACTTTGCTTTTCACTGTTTCTTTCTGCCATTAAGTATTTTCTCTGCTTCCACACTTCCACACTCATCCTAAAAAAAATAAAGTAAAATAAAATGAAGAGAATACTCTGCACGGTCCTATGACAGAAATCTGAATTGCACGGTGTAGCTCAAGTTAAATTCACACAATGCTGCAGTTCATTCATTAAATTAAATCACAAATTCAATTGATCAGTTAGTCATTACCGATTTACTGGTCCAACAGAACCTCTGCACCAACCATACAGATTTCAGAGCCTGAAGCATCAGTGTGAGATCAGGAACTACTGCAAGCGCTGGAATCGGACACTCAGCTGTACAGTTACAAGAACAAGACATTTGATTCCAAGTAACAACTCACATAAAACTGGTCTTCTGTAAACACTGTGTACTGGCTATCTGGCCCATTACAGCTGTTAGAATGTAATGACTTTACTAATACTGTATTTTAATACAATATTGCACACTGAAGAGATGCAAATACATTCAGAGGAAGTTCTAAGTCAGTCTGAAACTAAAAAGCAACCCGTGATGCTGCAAGGAGTCAAGTCGCTGCAAAGAAATGCCTGTAGACATTTATGATTATATTCTTCACAACTTGCAGATAATCGGTTATCTGGAATTTTTTCTCTTATTTCTAGTTAGGAAGGGGGAGAGGGTAGAGAAACAATGCACCGTCAATTGCTTCTTTCTTTCACTTGCTATCAGCAAATGGTCTTGCTTAGGCCAGGCATTACAGTAAGTTCTTCTATAGTCACTTCCCTTCCTGACATCAGGCGAACAGGGAGGAGTCCAGAAATACTTCTGAATCCCACAAGGCATTTGTGGCTCTTCAGACTGTCCCTGAATGCCAAAACATACACGCGAGCCCATTCAACCCATCTACTTCCTCCCATCAGCACACTCCAAAGTACCGCTCTGATTTACACAAGAAGTATTTCCGCTAGAAAGGGATGCCCCACTGTTTAACTGCTACAGTGCTGAAGTACTGTCGTGCTCAAAAATATTCACCGTTACTTCAACTTTCGTTTGGCTGTTGCAAATCCTTCTCCTTAGTAATGACTCTCTCCAATTACAATATATACACTTTTTCTTACTCTGAAAACAAAACATAACGACTGACAAACTGACTTTCAGATATTCTAAATGTAAAAAGTGGGCTTTGGGATATTTTGCTAATAGCAGCTGCCATCTCCCCATAAATGCAGTTTATTTTCCCAAAAGAGAAACAGTATATAAGGTTCCCATTTCGGGTGCCACAAATAACACCTGAAATACTTAAAAGAGGAAAAAAAAAAAAAAAAAAAAAAAAGACAAATGCTACACATTTTTCATCCATTTACTAAACAAAAGTGCAACTGAGCCCTACACATCTAACAGTATGTACAAACTCATTATGGCTTTACCATAAAAACAGTACGTGAATGGGTCTATACAATCAGAGGGATGATAACAAATGTAACGAATAAAACTATGTCAAACTGTTGGTAATAGAATAAGAGCTATATTACATTCTGTAAACCTTGGCATACCACACTTTACATTATGCAAAGAGTCAATATTTACAAATCCATAGTGGGTAAAATAATTAACCCCCTAACGTCAATGATGATTTTGCAAAGTGCAGGACAAAACCAGTGCTGTTAATTGCAAGTCCTATGCAAGCAAGTGACGCTAAAATCTTTACTACTAGACGCTTACCTGGACATTTCTACTGAGGGTTTATAGGATTGCAACGTTTAGAATGAAATACGGTATGACACGGCATCGGGGTGCTAAACGTAGAAATTAATAAGGCAGCATGCTCAGAACGAGTTAAAGCAGCACTGATGTTAGATCCCTAGTGGCAACAATATCCGTTTTTGTTAATGTTAAAAATTCAGAGTGCAACACAGAAGCCTCAGTTAACATTTAAAAAAATGTGCAAATTGTTGTCAAACAAAAAGTAACATCGCAAGGAAGATACTCTACTGAAGAACATGTTCTAAATCACAGCAAAGTAGACCATCTTCTTTCCAAAATCATCTACAAGGCACTAAGGGTAGAAAATGACAGGTAACATGAAAGACCAGATGCAGTTCCTCAGTCAGGTCGAAATATGGGATATTTTGGTAAGAACTCTATTAATATTACCTGTTGAAGAAGGGAAAAGACAAGAACAGAACACAGTAATCAACAACTTCAGATCAACAACTTCAGCATAACTTTCCATAGAATCATAGAATTACTCAGGTTGGAAGGGACCTCAAGGATCATCAAGTCCAACCGCAGCCTAACCATAGTAGCCTAACTCTAACAGCCCTCTGCTAAATCATGTCCCTGAGCACCACATCCAAACGGCTCTTAAACACTTCCAGCGATGGTGACTCAACCACCTCCCTGGGGAGCCTATTCCATGGCTATTCCTATTCCTATTCCATTCCATACCTTCCATGCAACATTAGCCAGTTTGTAGGACTATACTTGTCCAAGATTATTTTATAAGGAAACATTATCCAAAGTAACAAAGAAGATTCAGGTTATTTTGAACCGTAACTTATCAACACTTGAATTTTGGGGGTGATTCTCTCTTCTCTTTAAGCCTATGCAATCTTCATGGTTATACATGAAAGTGGATGAAAGAATAGTAGGATAACAGAAATATCTGAAATTCCACTTTCCTAAATGGACTATCTTGGTTAAATCTTTATGAGACCAGGAGCCAGGGTTAAAATAGATAAATAAAAATCCATGGTCTAATTAAAAAAATACACTACTATAAAAAATGCAGTATTTCTGTACCAAAATGCTGAATCAAAGTAACTATAAATAGCAATAGGAAAGGTGGATAAGCGCTAAAGAACTATGGACTGCTGTGAGAATCACACTAGTGCACCAAGACCCAGTGGGCCTTCCTTGTTATCAGTTACTTATCAAAGTCTACCTACAGTACAAACACAGAATTGTTATGAATGGAAAACAAGTTCAGCAGTGACAATTTCTCCATTTTAATATATGACATAGCCACTCTTTAAAACTGGCCTTCACAGGTGTATATCAAACAACTGCTGCTTTTTATGAGAGCTTATTCAGATAGGTGAAAGTCTGGTAAGTTAACAGATTTCACTATAAAGTAAAGGATGTTGCATACCAAATAAGTAACAGAAATAATACTTACATATTCCATCATATTGCTAGTTTCGCATTTCCTTTTACTCAGCTTCCAGTGTAAACCAAGCTAAGAAAGTAATTATCAGGGGATTAACACATATTACAGCATTATTTTGATAACTAATGTAACAAGCATAAGCAGTGTCAAATCATTTGGATCTGCAACACTTCAGAGAGTAAGATTTAACTTGTAGAAAGTATGGTATTATAATGAGACAGTAAAATTCCTACATGCCAATTATGCACTTAAAAGTGAAGAAAACAAGCACTCTAACTTCTCTTACCTTATGATATAGTCTGTTATTTTCCCATTCTAATAACTTCTGAATTGATCTCCTAGTCTAAAAAAAATAAGTGAAAACTGTATTATGAATGGTTCAGTAGACAGCCTCATCCAGAAGAACCTCACTATTGCATTTCTGGCTTAAGAATCACTTAAATTATTTTTATAGAAGTAGAACCAAGCAATTGAACAACGGTCAATGGGAAGTTGAAGTGATAGGACTTCTGTTCCTCAGCATCAGAAAACAAACAAACAATCACAAAGCTCAGAACTGAACACATCCTGCTTTTTCTACAAGCACCCTTAAAATATGGCCCAATTACAGTCTTCATTCTGATATTATAAATGGTTTACAATGAGGCTTACGGCTACTAAGAGCTTCAACAATACTTAGAATACTCCATAAGATCACAACAACCATTAAAAAACAAAGGTGAAACCCTGGATAGAAGATACATCTGCTTCCTTAGCTTATACCTATAAAAGCAATCTTATTTTGAAGAAAGCAACCTATTTCAAGAAGTAAGAAGCCATTTTACTGATTGTGGGAGAAGGAAGTATTTTTGAAGTTTCAACTATTTTTTTCCCTCTATTGTCACAGAAGGACCACCATGATAACCTACTCTACTTCCTTCATGATGTTCCATGCAGGTATTTTGTTCACAAAACAGCAGGTGAGCTACACTACCTCATTAAAAAAAGATGCTAAGATATCAGATCCCGAGTCAAATACTTAATGATGGAGAATCCACTAACTCTTTGCAAATTATTCCAGAGATGAAGCTATCTTCAGAGTTGACCATATTGTTTCTTGCACCATTTAAATTTCAGATTCCAGCCTCTGGATCTTGCCTTTTTTTTTTCCTAAATGAACATACATGGATTGGCTAGGACATAGTTAAATTTGTCACAGCAGCCTGCATAGTGCCGTGCTCTAGATCTAATGACTCAGTGCTGGTAGCACACCAGTGCTGGAGCTCTGGCTGAACAGTGCTTGCACAGCATTGGATCTCTGTTTCTAACTCCACCTCCCTCAGGGGTGGGCAAGAGGTTGGGACAGCTGCACCTGTTTGACCAAAGGGCTACATGACACCATGCTCAGCAACAAAACTGGGGCTGTCATGGCCCAGAGAGCCACTGAGCATTGCCCTCCTGGTGGGAGGTAGGGAGTGATTTGTCTTTGCATCTCTTGGGTTTTCCTCCTCTTTTTTCATTCACTTATTAAACTGTCTTTTTATCTTGACTGAGGTTTTTTTTTTTCTTTTGCTCTTTGAATACTGTTCAGTTCTGTGGGAGACTTAAGTGAGCAAAGGGCTGCTGTGTGCTCAGGTACTGGCTGGCTCAACCCTCCATGAGAGTTCAAGAACAACCATATGCTTTCAGTTCTTAGAGCGACCAAATCACATATACATTCACGTACATGCATGTATATACTTTATACATTTGAGAATGATAGTAATACTACAACCTCACATGGGCACTTATTTTTTCCAATAGCACAGGGATATTTAATATGTTTTTAAAACCGCAAATATTCCATCTCTACATATCAAGAGCATTCCTCTGCTTGTTCTTAATAGAAATAACACAGTAAAGTATGACAAATAACAGTTCAGAAACATTATGGTATCTATTAGAGATAATAATAATAATAATAAAATTGTCTGCTTGCAAAAAGTTGTGGGAGAGGAGGGAAGAGAAAGAGAAATACCCACTCTAGCTCAGGCAACTTTTGAGGGTCCGTGTCTTGGTCTGCACTCACTAATTCAGTTTTTAGAGCTTTAAAAATCCTGGAAATTTAGGTTCTCCTATATAACACCTTATTCTTTGAACTGAGATAAGATTAGCTATACCCTTATCAATACCCTATCAATTCAGTTGGCAATTTGGTATCATTTGCTTCATTAAGAAATGTTTTTTTCTGTTTCCTAAGGAGTGGAAAATTGAATTAGCTTTTGAACGTGGGATAAAGAAAAGGGTTTTGGAATGGAGATGATACTATTCAACATTATTTAATGCTAGCAGAAATTGCAAAATCAAGAAAATAAGACAAACAAAAAATGTACTCACTCTTTTGTTAAGACAGACTACAGGCCATAGGCTACAGCCCAGTGTGCAGCAGCAGCACAGACAGCCACAAATCAGCCATTTTACATTGACAGGAAGATTCTTTCTTAAACAGGTATTCACACGACTGATGCTGGTCTTGAATTCTTCTGGGGCAACCTGTAATAGAAGTGCTGAACTTCAGTGGAATGCCATTACAGATTTATTTTCTCAAGAATTGCCTTTATAGATTAAAATGTAAATGCAACATAATTCCATTATGCAACATGACTCCATCTTCTGAAACAATGGTCACACAGGGAGCGTGAAAAGTCATTTTCCTGTAACAAATCCATTTATGGTGCAAGCTTTGCACAAATTTGTGTTAAAAAGCTCAGCGCAGCTTAGATGAACAGCCTCATCCATATTTATTATACCATAGATCAATAGACTTGATAACACAGTGGTCCCTAACAAGGCTAAGAAGTGGAACACAGCCATGCAACATCCTGGCTACGCTGACCACAGAAAGAAAAAGAAAAAAAAAAGAAGAAAAAAAAGGAATAAAATGAAATTTAAAAAAAAGAATGATGGCTGCCTTGTTTCCAAGGGAATAAGGAGTAATGGGAGTAATAGGTTGTTACTTCATAGTAAAAACACTGTCGTGTCATGTTAAAGAAGGATTATATGTCCAATTTACTTTCATACCGAGTCTACACTGTGCCTAGGTAAGGGTGGACCACTGCCCACAAACCAAGTCCTGATACAGCTGATGCAGTCACAGGGCTGCAACTTTACCTGTGGCTTCTTCCTAAGCTGGGAAGCCCAGGAAGATAGGGACTGGATTACATCCAAGGCTAAGAACTGCATCTTGTACATGATTTTTAGTTAAGTCCAGCTGCTGAAACACAGTTCCTTTAAGTACACTCAGCTCACTATTTCTTAAAGTAATATTTTCTATATTTGAGCACTTGCCTACTCACATACTCCAAACCCACCATCTCTCTACAGTACCTAAATAACAAGTAGGGATCCATTCACTGTCTTACAGCTAACTTGACTCCAGGATGGCACTCCTAACCATAACAAAGCCCAGAGTTGGACACACAAAGCAGAACACTGAGACCCAACTTCAACAGGCTTGAAAAGCCAGGCATAACAACTCCAAAATAATAATAATTAATAAAAAACTTTCCTTCCTACTTGCCATGTTGAAGAACCTCCTGACTAGAACTGGTCTGCATACCAAGTTATTAAACTCCTACATAAGCCTTCCAACCATCAAGCCTGACTCTGTTCATTTGATTCCACAAACAAGGAGGGAAAAAAGGCATTAACTGGCACTGCCTCCTTGCTCTAAAGAGGTGAGCCCAGCAGCCAGGAAGCAGCAACAACCTGGTTCTGCCACCTCCGCCTATCACAAGAGCTAACTTGATGAAAGCACTGCAGGAAAGGGAGTAAACACACAGAGCATCTGTTTCCTGGCCATTCAGATCACCATGCAGTACAGAGTCAGAGGTCATCTGGGTCTGTATGCTAGGCAGACCTACAGTTAACATCAGTTAACATTGTGATTATTTTATAGCAGGAATGAATAACCACACAGCAACCACTTATTCGGCAATTATACAGACTACCTTTGTTTCCTCAGTATAGAAAGTACTTCTTTCTACATACACAAACAAAGCAAGTCCAAAAATTTTCCTTAGACTAAATGGCACATCAACATTTACATACATTTTACAACAAATATCCCAGTTAAATAAATAAATGAGCAAAAAGAAACAGCATTGGGATGTTTTTAATGCACAAGAGAAAAAAATACATTGTGATGTGGAAACTCAGCCTGTACTTTCAAGCATTCAAAACAGAAGGCTTTGCAGATCTCTGCCAGTGGTAGCTCTTATATTTAGGAAACCCCAAATATTTGATGCATGTGAGTAAGACCACTTCATATTCACTATGGGAGCAAGATTGGTAATGAAGTATGACAGGACTGGTTGTACGGTGTGTGTAACAGGAGTACAGGAGTTCAGCTTCTTCAATCAGATGTGATTCCAAGTGAATCAAACTCACATGCATGAACAAACCACAGTTCACAATGCTTAAGGAAGTTCACATGCAAATATGTTCTTCGCATTCATATATACAAAAATGGGACCATCTTCAGTAAGTCTTTTGAAATTTGTACATGTATCATCCTATCTATGTATTTGAAAGGTAATAACCTATTTTTTCTTGACCTCACTAGTACTTGTGATATGAAGTTCACTAAGGAAAGAGAATGGTTCCTTTTGTATCACTCACAAAGTTCACTGGACCTTGACAACAGCGCACCTCAGCCCCAGACACAGCTGTACAAACCTACTGAAGACACTGGATCTGCAGTCTAGAGTTCTGTATATCATGAACAAACTTTATAACCATAATTGATATCATCCAACATGAAAGAAGTCAACCAGATTCTTCACCCACTGATCCTGTTGTCAAAGAGCACAATGCTGCACTATAAAAAAACAGTGAAATGCTGTCACGAGCACAGCACTGCACATGGCTAAACTAGAAACCAATTCTGGGTGCCATGAAACACAGATCTCTACTTGGGCTATTTTCATATTAGCACAGCACAGCTACTACCTGCTGATGCACCAACTGCTTCTATAAAGGCCTATCTCTTAACTGCAGCACAAGATGAAATTACTGAAGACTGCTTCAGCTAACCCAAACTGCTGGGTGTGTTTCTCCATTGCAGACACCTCATCACAAAAATACTTCTGTTAGTCAGTGACATCTTCATGTGAAGCTAAACTAATCGGTGACCAAGATAAGCCTCATTCTGTGATAAAGAGAAGCAAAACCAGTTTGTTCCTTTCAGTTTACAGCTCAGTCTTGTTACAGTGACAAAGAATGAAATATCTGTAAATAAAATGACATTGTTCTTATTTAGTAAGAAAATGATTTCTAACAGTTTTTTTACATAATCTTAAATCCTGCCTTTCTTTCAGATAAAGATACTAAAATGTTAATAGAAAACGTCTAAGTATTTAAAGCAAACAATTAAGAGCACCTCCTGAGCAAAGAAAGCTCACTAACAGCCTAGTTTCGAGCAATTTTGGAATGTCACTTGTAGAATTTCTGAGTCTGGAAAAGAAGGAGATAAACACATAGCTCCTGGCTGTGCAGTACACCTTGCAAAGAGACACTGGCTCCTTTTAGGTCTCCAGGGGAAAAAGACATAAAAGGGAAGGAGGGAGCGTTATAATATTTTACAACAGGATGTAAGAGAATCTGCAAACACAGGAAGAGAGCAAGTACAGCCCAGCAGGCCTGATCTTTCTCCTTCAATCATGATCACAAACTCTATCAATCACACACTGCAATGGGATCACAATAGCAGAGCACATTTTATGGCTTACGTTTCCCTGCACTGCACAGTAATCTCTGTATGAGACCGTGATTGTTTTAGGTTTGGGGCAGGAAATTCCAGTGTTATTCTTAAGGCTCACTGGCTCCATCACTTTCCCGTCACCTGGAGCACCGCTCGCTATGAAAATTACTGTTTTTATAAGCCAGGTTTAAAATTCATGGCAGCAAAGGAATCACCTAAACTTTTAGCACTAGAAGTTCTACTTCATTTCAGAATAGCTAACAACAGAGCTGCTTTAAAACCCATTTTAAATGTATGTTTCAAAAGAACAACCCTATAAAACCATAGCACACAGAATTTGAATTTAGCCAGAATTTAAATGTAAGCCAATTACTCCAAGTTAATTACTGCCACTTTATTTTGTAAATCAAATCTTTGCTTACCAAATTTTGTTAAAAACACTCCCGAAAGCTAAGCTCTGCATTTATACACCAGCTGATACTTGCTTCTTATCCTGCAAGATAAACATTAAGTCAATTGAGTTGAATTAACTAGACCCAATATCTGACCTGATATTTTCTTTATTGTTTTATTGTATATGTTATTTCCTCAAACACACACAACCACTTAAGTATTTAAGATGTACTCACATGCACCTTAGCTCTATGCTAATTTACAACTGTTTGAGAATCTGCAGAAATGAGGAGGAAGAAGAGAAGATGGGCAAAGAAGTGTATTTCATATAAAAAAGATAAATAATAGAATTCGCGCAAGGCTTATTGTAGTCATTATGTAATGAAAACCAAACTGAGGGTCAGGAAACTTAAGTGGATTCCCAAGGACTACACAGGAGCATAAATCTAAAGAGTTTAGTCTAAAAAGGATTTCGTACTCTGTTTAAAAACCTAAATCCTCGCCCTGAATTTCTTAGAAGAACAGCATAACAGAGAAGTCTATCAACTCCATGTAACGGCTTCATCTTTTACACTGCATTTGCAGAGGAACTATATTATTAGTATCAGTTCACAATGGACAACAAAGTCATTAAACTTACTATTACACGGCCATTCTCCAAGTATGACAACCATCACTACGTATTAATGCAGTCTTACAGCAAACATTTTTATAGAACACGGTTAATATAACCAGCCACCACACTATTCATAAACAGGTCTCATAAAAAGTAAAGAAGAAAAAGAAAGATCTTCAAGTGGTACATCAGTAGACCACAATGCCTGCTGTGAATTATTAATCAGGGTATTTGAAGAACACTTACGGGAAAAATCTGAGTTTTCATTTGCAGCAGTGGTAAAGGTGATGGACTGCCATAACCAGAGGAAGAAGCAGATTATTCATTTCTGGCAGTTTATGAAAGTATTAAAAACCCAACAAGCCACAGCTGTGGCTTTTAGCACCTTTCACAAGCGTGTGTGGCAAGCATTAAGAAGGATTTGTTTGCTATCTCATCTGATTGGTGAAAGTTGGATTTGTTTTCAAAGCCATTTTCCTCAAAAGCCATCACTCCACACAAGGCAAAAAAAAGGAACTGGATTATCAACATTCTCAACATAAGTAGCGCACCTATAGACACCAAGTCGACACTCGTGTCAGGTAAAAGAACATCCTCTTTTCACTCTCTGCTAAATTAAATCCAAGCAGTAAACTGAAGTTTTAATTAAACTTCTGCTCCTGTAAACTCAGATCCTGTAGTAACATCAATTTCTCACTGTTCATTTAACAGGAAGTCAATCAAGTGGGACATGTGACAGGCATTAAGGCTTCTATTAGAATGAATATGTTTTTGGGCAGAGTAGTGGTGGTTTTTTTTTTTTTTTTTTTTTTTTTTTTTTTTTTTTGTATTTTCTATAGGTTTACTTACAGAAAACCACCACTTAATAAAAGAACAGAACTCTTTCCAAAAAGTATTCCACGGCCTTTCAGTGATCTGAAAGAGCTTTACAGAAAACAAACTTTAGACATGCAAAGCAGTGAGATGCAAGTTGTGTTATTGCCAGCCTGTGCATCAGGCACTGTTAAGTTAACGAGCCTTCCCTTTTTGTCCAGCGAGATCCTGAAACAAGGCCAGACTTTACAGGTTGCCTTTTAACAACCAAATTAGCAGCTCGTCCAGCCAACAACTGGACTGCTGTCAAAAATGCTGGACAAATTCACCACAAGTGTTTTATTCATTATGCTCAGAGGTGAAAATGAAGGAGAATAATCCCAGATGGGTTTGGCAGAAGCAGGATTCCACCAGAGGGGGGAAACCTCCACAGGCTTCAGCTGCATTTGGAGCATTGCGAAAGCAGTGACTGCAAGAAGCTGGGGAGACTGGGAGGCTGCAGCCGTATGGGATGTCCTTAGAGAAAGCAGCAAGAGCCAAGCACCTTTTTCTCACAAATTCTGGAAGAGATAGGCAAGGGGATGACAAAATGAAGCACGAGAAAAGCACTGTATAGTAAAACAGCTGAATGGAAAAAAAAAAAAAAGGGGGGGGGGGGGG
>PPHD01000015.1:150663-169835 GCA_002909625.1 Bambusicola thoracicus
CGGCTAAAACACAACAAAAACAAACAAAACAAACCCAGAATTATGAAAAGAATTTAAAAGTCAAGAACTTTGCTGCAAGCTTTCATTATTAAATAGCTACAAATGAATATTTATTAAATGGCATTTAGCAACACAGCACGACTCCAGAGAAACGAGGAGACCTCTCACAACACATTGTCAGAATGACACAATTACTGTATTTCAGAAAATGGTCTATAAAAACCCTGCTTCACTTGCAGACTCGAGACCACGTTTAATTCCATTGAGCTTCAGATAAAATAGAGTCTCTTCTAGAGATCTGACTAAAAATAAACTCAAAACTTGACAGACATATTGAAAAATGAGGTCTGGTACCTGAAATAGTTTAATTTGCACAGGATGTAGCACAAACTGCAGGCACCTACAAAGAAAGGGAGTGCAAGTCTTGCTTCTAAGCAGACTGCCTACATGAGAACAGTATCATGGTGTGCTCAGAATGTCAATAAAGACTACAGTCATTGCACACTATCTTTGCTGCAGAGACTGGTCTTTGACCAGCTATTTCATACAGGACAGAGTTAATTTAGCAGCCTTCAGCGCAGTGCTGGCCTGCAACCAGTTCTGTTGGATTCATAGGCACATATTCGTAACACAAAAGCCGCTGGAGGCACTGGAGCTTTCCATTTAAAAGAACAGTTTAATCTCACACTTACCTTCCCTGTCAGAACAGAGGGAAATTCTGTATCAAACTTGTTGCTCAAGCCAAACCTTGAAAACAAAAGAGACAAACAAAATATATTCCACCTAACTTATTTTGTTTCCCTTAATAAAAAATGCAATAGATGCTTTAAAAAAAAAAAAAGAACTATTTCTTTTGCCTTTACATGTACATTATTTTATAAGCTTTCAATCTATTCGTATATAAGTTCTTCTGTATTATTCATAAGACAAGAAGAGAAATACAGCTTGTTGCTTTACTTCAATACCTTCAGGCCACTAAAAGCAGAAAAAATACTTTACAATTGGATAGCAGTAAGTTTCAGTTTTTTCTTTCTTAAAGAAAAAAACCCAAGAACTTCCAAGTAGTAGCTAATCTTTTCATTGCTGTTTTTCTTACTCATGCAATTTATTCCCATGCAACAAATAAAGCTACTTATAAAGAAACCATTCGTCACTTTGGAAAATTTATGATCATACAATTCTTAAAAGCTGCTTTGCTCTGAGTTAAACTATCTCATGCAAACAAATAAGGGTCCACACATCGACTCGTTTCAAGCAACTACCAACTTTAGAATACTGTCCTAGCTAACACGGTGCCCGGTGGCTCCTATCAGTGAAGCCTTTTTGCTTTGCAAGCAGCAAGTCTTCATTACAACCAGCAGAGCCTACGGGCAGTGAGGTGTTTTCCAGGATTTAGATGCTTTGCTTGAAAACCCATGTTGCTCTGAGCTCCAAACCTACTGAACCAACTGCTCGTGCCAAGGAGCTACCTGCGTAGGTCAGTAGGGTGCTGAAAGCACAGCTGACTTTGTTGTTTTTAAAGCATACACGTAGGCAAGAAATTAACTAAACCCTGACATTAAGCCAACGAGTTTCTGTGAAATAAAACGTTATGATCTTCTGTCCTCTCCATCTCATTTGAATTCTAACCTTTGCAATTCAGCAATGAAACAACAGCAACTGATCTCTCAGCTCCAGTGTCTATGTTCAAAGAAATCTTCCTGCAAAGCTTGTAAAGTTAGATACAGTGCACACCGAGTTCTGTCAGCCCTGATAAACCATTTCCTGAATGTTTTTGTTCTAACAAACAGAAAACATCACAGCCAAAAAGATGAGCATGAATATTTGGTGCTGTAATATTTACCACAGAAACAAACCCTTCTGGGCAGAGAGCATCCCTCTGAACCAACACTGAAGCATTCTTCACTGGCCACGCAAAAGAACACTGACACCGCCCAAGCCTAAGTCCCCTACCACTGCACAGCACGCAGCCCACGTGCACCCAGAAATAACTCAGTTACCCAAACCCAGCAATGGCACTTGCTTAGCAGTACAGACAAGTGAAAAATAAACTTGAAGGGTGAGAGGAGCATAAAAATCTGCGCTGGCCTCAGAAATCCAGTGAGCTAATCAAGATGTCTGTCAACAGTACTGGCGACATCAAGTTCTTCAATTGCTAGTTTAAGTCAGAGCCTTGGCACCTGTAAAAACCAGCATGTTAGCACACTATTTGTGTAAATATTACAAAACCACCAAAGATCAGACCTTCACCAAGGTGTTTGTCAACCTTTGTCTCTTCAGCTTCCCTACGCACTACGACCAATTGCCACTTGTTTGTGTTTCCTTCAACGTATCTTCATGGGAAATTTTCTAGAGGTGAATGTGAGGGAACTGAACAGCAGCACAGCGTTGGCTACAGCACATCCGAGTCAACTGGAAAACCATGATGTTAAATTACTGCTATAAATGCAAAAAGTAAACACAATATGATTTTAAGCAAACCAAGAGGTAACTGAGATAAACACATTTCCATTTTCTGACAATGTATCCTGCAGGCCAGTCTCTACATACTATAGCTCGTCTTTCTTAAGATGAAATCTTCCAAGTAAGTTGGTCTTCTCAGTCTTAAAAACAAACAAACAAACAAAAAAAACAGAAAAGACTAACAGCCCTACCAAACACATATGTGAGCCTGTTTTTGAGGAATGCTGACTCTTCTATTGAGAAACTACATGAAACGATCACAAAACTTTAGCAAGCAAGCAATGTAATTAACCCATCATAAATGACCTACTGCAAGGCTGTAGAGATGGGGAAGGGTCTGGAGGGCACAGTGTGTGAGCTGCAGCTGAGGTCCCTGGGTCTGTTGGGCCTCAGGCAGAGGAGCTGAGCAGAGCCCTAGTGGTGGCTGCAGCTCTCACAGGGAGCAGAGGGCACCGTTGAGCTCTGCTCTCGGTGACAGCAACGGGGCCTGAGGGAACGGCACGGAGCTGTGTCAGGGGAGGGTTGGGGGGTCAGGGAATGGGTCTGCACCACAGGGTGGTGGGCACAGAACATCCCCAGGGCAGTGGGCACTGACCTGAGTTGACAGGGTTCAAGAAGCGTCTGGATGATACTCTCAGACTTGGTGGTCCTGCATGGAGCCAGGGGTTGGACTCAATGATCCTTATGGGTCCCTTCTAACTTGAGATATTCTATGATGCTATGGAAGTTCTGCAGAACTATTTATCCACATCACAGACTAGAATTGCTCTAACTGGTGCCAAAGACCCACCTATATCACAACACTGATTCTCACAGCACCAGCAGCGTATGCCCAGGGAATGGCAGAAGGAAAAAGCCTGCAAACTTTATGTACTATTGCCCCACAGTACTCTTCAAACCTTCAACAGTTTGTAGTTAAAAACTTTCTGAGCCACAGGCAGCATCTTTCATCTCACTGCTCACATCTACTCGTTAAAATTCCCACTGTACTACCAATTTCCCAAGAAAATAAAACAAATGAGTGCTTTTTGGTTTAGAACTGTTAAGAGCACAAGAGCACAGTGTATGTTACTGGGTTAAATCTGAAGGCTGATGTCTTGAAACATATGTAGAAAACCAGAACTTGTATTAGTTGCCATAACAGTCCACTCAGATTTAACATGACCAGGATGCCTCACTTACAGAAATGCATCTGTTTCACCACTAACACCCACGAATGGCTGAAAGAGTTCCAGAGGCTTCGGCCATACTGCAAACAGAACTATGCCATGCAGCACCACGGCCTTCAGCAGCTTCACAGAGACACCTCCAGAGGTTGTGCAGGCTGTCCTCCCACTGAGTCACCATGGAGCAACACCATGGAGTTCAGAAAGATTAAACCCTTATTAGATGGGGTACAAGACTCAAGAAACACAAAACATTTGTTTCTGGTAATGATGGTTAAAGCAGAACATCACACACTTCTATAGCTTTGTAAGCACTTCCAAAAAAGCAGTGAAGCTTTATTAAAAACTTCATGTAAAAAAAGGTTAAGACCTGAACTTTTAATTAAAGAATAGCCAAACTTTTAATTAAAGAATTAGCCAAAATAAATTAATTTATAGCAATAATTGATCTAACGTGGTTTTGCCTCCACTATCTTGTAAAATCCAGCATGCTTTAAAAATAGCTATGCAAAATAAACTGCAGTATCAGTCCATTCAATTATTTAAAACATCAGTTGGTGGCCACTTATTTCCGAGCGCTCTCATTGGGCCCTCAGAGTAAAGTGTGCAAGGTCTAACAGCTAGAAATTCACATGAAGTCACTCACACACTTTAGCTGGAATTTTCTCTCTGGATGACATACCTCTAAAAGCAAGGAACCGTTGCCTACCAGGCACCAACGCTGGAACAGAACAAGGATGACCTCAATGTCAGTTCTCTCTCCTTCCTTGTTTTAAAGTATGGCATAGCAGAAGCCCCATCATCTCATTTTCCCCATTTGTAAAGTGGAGGGAATGTAATTTCTCAGAGGCAGATGTAGTAAATAAAAGCTCGTACATTAAAGCCTGAAAGGAAAGTTCTGAATCATCATCTGTAAATCGTAGCTGCAATAGGGATCACATTATAGATTTCTTTACAAAGCATTATCAGAAACAAGGTCTCCTGTCCCCACAGCTGCAACAGGAACATTCTGGAAAGCACTTATATCTACCACAGACATATTTACTGATTCTTGAACTTTTTCCTTTTGACTTCAATAGTCTTTCATTCTTGCTTACCCCACTACTGTATTTATAGACAGTAATCAGTCTTACAAGACTATGCAAACTAAAGCTATTCAGTCAACTCTCCCATGACAGGCTCTCCAGTTTCCTTTTTGCACGGCTCCCCTCCCCACACCTACTCCAGCATAAGTTTAACCTATCTGGAACGGATGAACTCGGATCAGCAGACAGCTCCTTTGTAGAGGCACCACCTCAGCTCCGTTCAATGGGACTGAATAAAGAAAGTGTTCATCAAGAGCCCTGAGCTGAAATTTCTTTCTAGCCTATGATCCTTTCCCATGAAGCCAGCGGAACTACTAAAGGGCATCCTTCCTCATGGATAATGTTTTGGAGAACTAACTTGTTGAGAACTAGTGGTAGGCTGAGGTCATTTGCAATTCTAAATTCATAGAAGATGTGTAGATGGGAGTGATAGAAGACAACCAAATATCTCCTTTCTTTACAGCTGAGAGCACCTGTCTTTTCCCTGCCTTGCCCAATCCCTGACAATACGCTTTTCATCAGCACCAGCCTGTAGGTCCCTCAGGCACTCCTAAAGGAAACATCACAGAAGAACAAAAGTTAACTTATATCCAACACTAAAAAGCTTGCAGACCTAAGCAGGAATCACAAGCAGAATGCTAAGGGCAAAAAAAAAGGCTCAGTGTCTTACTTCACTGCCTCACGTATGTCAGCATGTCAGAAAAACTGAAACTCCTCAGTTCGTTTCCTGATGTGCTTTTGAAAGTTACTCTTGTTGCATTGACTCAGTTTTTATTAAAAAATGCTTATGTTGAGATACTTCAGTACACCCTCAGAGTAACACCAACTTACACAGTAAAGCAGAAAACTCCATTACGTGGGATTGTAGAAGCAAAAAAAAAAAAAGCATTCACCACGTTGTAGTGATTGCTCTGCACTAAAATTCCAAAGCTTACTTAAAACTAAGGTGGCTACTTAACTTTCCAAAATGAGAATCTTCTACAGCCAGTGTTGAATAAGATGAGCATTAGCTCCGCTACCTGCTTTCCTAAACGCTCTTCCAGTGAGAAACAAAACAAACACAATCTATACAACCACTCTTACCATGCAGAAGGGTGAAAGGTTAGCAAACAGTCAGTTAAAAAAAAGCTAAACAGATTCCTGGCATTTACTTTTAGTATGGCTGGCCACTGCAGGGTAACGCTGTTAGGGTCAGCCACTCGCTGACAACGTCATAACAACTCTCATGCAAGAAACTAACACGTAGATTCCATCTGCTAAATTGAAAATGTTTGAGGGGACTGTACATGAAAAGCTGGACCAGAAAATGACCCTACAATTGGAGGATATCCTTCTCTGTGTAAGTATCCAAGCAGGCCAGCATCAGGAGAGGACCAGATAAAAATAAATGCTTCTCTTCTCTCCACTTTTTTCTTTACTTAGATGGAGTGTTTCTGACTTCTGTCAGGACAGAAGTTTTTATTAGCAACACTCCAGACAGGTTCAGAAAACAAACGCAACTTTTAGGACATGACGTGCCTCACATCCCTAACTAGAGCAGGCTGCTTCTGAAGCCTGCTGATTCCAAAAGGTGCAGCATCCGTGTGATCAGAAAGTGACAGAATTGCAGAGCTGATGCACACCGATAATCAGAAACTCTATAGGACGACAAACATTGCCCCAGTTATTAAAGAGGGTAGGGTTGTTTACTGTAGCGTCCGCAGCCTATTTGCATTTCATCGATAGCATCCACTAATAGCTTTCATTAGCACAGAGAGATTTGGAGGAACTGTCATGAACTGATAAAAGACAAGCTGTTTAGTACCATCAGACAGGTACAGCTGCTACAGGAAGGAAGTTGGGAGGAGTGGAGGAAAGGGAAAATAAGGTGGGTGGGAATTCAGGCCATGTACTTACATGGGCAGTATTTTAGCTCACCATTCCCACATCATTTACAATTATTGCTTTCTTTTGATGTAGACATCCCTAGCTGACAACTCTTGGAGGCGCTCCTCTAGCTCCAAAAGATGCTGGAGCCACAAAGGAACGTCACTAATGCACTGAAAGCTTCACAGCAGACAAAGCAAAGTGTGTAATGTTTTTCTTTCAGCTCGGTGCTTAAAAACAGACAGCTAATAAAGCGGGCATACGCTACTCTGGCCATCTCACTTTGGCTACGTCCCTCCTTCGGTCAGGCCACATGCTGCGTGGGGTCAGCACAGCGGGCACACTGCGGTGCAGCAGAGCAGCCACCCACGGCACCAGCTCAGCAAACTGCTTCAGACTTACATGGCGGACACAGCAACTCCAACATTAGTTCTCCTAGGATGAGAGCCTTCCCCACCCAGTGCCTTTGCTGCAGAAAGCTACATCACACTGCACCTATTCACAGAGAGAAACGTGCGTTCTTTTATGCAGTCCACAGACAGACCCAAAGCAACACAAGCTTGATGGATCTCTGCAATACGAAAGTTTCAGTACCACCCTTTTTGTTACATAAACGAGTGTAACCACTCACAGCTCGGTACGGGTATGCTCTGTTGGGCCGATTCCTCACTTGCTGGAGTGGGGATAGCAAAAACCAAGACAGCAAAACCAAATGGACGTTCCACGTTTACGTCGCAGCTTTGCTCCAACGGGCAGCAAACACTGCGCCTCGCGGTGCACTCCAACGAGGAAAACGCTTAAACTGAGCAGAACTCAGAAGTTACTTTGGGGTCGGCAAATGACAGCGTGGCCGCGCGCTCCCCCCAGCAGCGCAGCGCAGCACAGCTCAGCGCCGGGCCTCGCCGGCTCCGCCGTGCCAGCGACGGCGGCGGTGAGGCCGTGCGAGAGACAGTGGCTCGCCGCACCTTCGCTCGACAGGCGGGGGCGCGGGGCAGCGCACGCAGGGCCGCAGCGGGACCTCAACTCCCGCCGCTCGCTCACCTGCGGGATCGCCCCGAGCCGCGGCAGCCCCCTGGGGGCCGGCGCCTTCCCTATGAACGGACGCCCCTCCGCGAAGGGCGGCGCGGGGCCGCCGCGGCGGGACGGTGGCACGCCGCCCCTCACGGCCCCCGCAGCTCCGTCCCCCGCTCCCGCCCGGCCCGCCACGCCGCCCCGCAGCCCCCACTCCTTACACGGTGATGTGCCCGGCGCCCCGCACCACCACGGGATCCGGCGCGTCGCGGGGCCGCGGCAGCTCCTGGCTCCGCACCACGGGCTCAGGCTCGGACGACTCCTCCTCCTCTTCCTCATCTTCCTCCTCCTCCTCCTCCAGCTCATAGATCGTGTCAAAATCCGCCATGTTGGGGAGCAGCACGCTCATCTCAACCCCACCCCCGACGCGGCTTCGCCGCGCGTCTGCGCAGTGCGCAGGGAGGGGGCGGAGCGCCGCGCGCCAGGGGCGGGGAGAGGCGGCTGCGCATGCGCATTGTGTGCGAGGGTGCGCGTGGACGTGCTTCTGCCCGCTGCTGCCCCGTGCCCGAGTGGTGCCGTGGCGGTTCCTCGGCGCGTGTCTCGTTCCTCTTCCCTTCCCGCCCTTTTCAGGGGCGCGAGGCGCTGCTGAGGAGAGCAGCGCGCGGTCGCGCTACGCTGACTCCCGAGCCCTGCTTCGAGTGTACTGCGGGCTTTCTTTCAGTAAAATTAACAGAAAACAGACTTTTCCCTCCTGCCCCTTCGTTTTCAGCTGTCTACTTACTTGTTCCCTCGCAGCGCTCACAGGTTTGTTGGTAGGTTTGTTGGTAGGGAGCTGTGTGGGGGCTGAGGTGCAACGGGCTGGGCTACTTGGGCATACAGTTTTCCTGTTGTTTTTTTTTTTTTTTTTTTTTTTAAATTATTATTGTTATTTTGGAAATCGATCCCCATGCAGAATAATGGGGTGTTGAGAGGGAAGGGAGTGTTCTTGAGAAGAGCCCCAAAGCTGAGAAGAGCCCTCAGGAGGGCTGCTGAGTCTGGCAGCCATCTGCTGTGACGGGCTGTGGTAGACACAGTCATGAGAGATTTATTTCTTTGGGGTTCTTTTTAGCATAGGTACTGCAAAGGGATGCATTTAGTGTATCACAAGGAAGGGAGCTCGCCCTGTATGTCCTTTACCTGAAGAAAAGGTGAGGGAAAAGATTTCTGTTCCCATCAGCTGTTCTTGGGAGAAGCTTCCCTCATCGATTGTCTTCGCTATCTCTCAGGGCTTTCTGGACATTAGCAAAAAGCAGTTGACTTCATTTTTGATATCTCTACTGCTTCTGAAAGCAGAACTGCGTGAGTTACAGATAACCAGTGCTGTGTGCTGTGTGCTGCGCCTCCTGTGTGGAGCTGCAGCTTGAGCAAGCCCTGATGTATGGGGAAAAACTGTAACTGGGAGAAAATGGTTCTTTCCAAAGAAATAGAGTTGTCTGTTCTGTGCTGGTCTCACGGTTTTGTCAAAGTGATTTATTGGTGATGAACTGCAGAAAAAGGAGGCAGGGCAGAATGTACCTGCTTGGCACTGATCACGTTAAAAAGATGTCTTGTTTAGAAACAAGCTGAAAAGGCGAAAATAAGTCTTCAACTGACAATCCAGTATTTTTTCTATTCATCTTCTCTTGTGTATGCAAGTTTACTAATCATAATCCTTGAGAAGAAGGTCTTGAAACCAGTGAAGTAAAGACTTATATAGGTTACTAACAATGTGCCAGCTTTTATTTGGTTGTCATTTATATGCAGCGTGTCTGCTTTCACTGAACTGAAGGTCAAAGACTTGCAACTTTCGATCATGACTGAGTGTGCACTGTAAGAAATTACAGGCTTGGTGCTGTGCATCAACTCTACAGATTTTAATAATTATTGGTTTTATTCTTGGCAACTTTGGTGAATTTTCCAGGAAGAAGGTAATGATGTGTAAAATATAACTGCAGGGGGTGTAATGGGCTGTCCTGTGCAGCATTTCCTATGGGAAAGAGCTGGGCACAGGCACTTAAGTTCAAGGCTGTGTGCTGAGCAGAAGTTGGACAGTCCAGGAAGCATTTTGGAGTAATCCACGGAGTAGATTAAAATGCTGTCTTAGTTTATTAGGGAAGCATTTTCCAGCACTGTATCTGTTGAATGCTTTAAAACAACATCAAAAAGCCCATGTGCTGGGGTGCTGGTGACTTCTCTTACCTTCCAATCTGATTTTTGCACTTTCTCTTGTATCAAGAGAGGAAGGTAGAGTAAATGGCCATATCTGAGCACAGAGTTCACATCACAATTAAAGAATAGATTGTGGCAGTAAGCAGTAGCTCTGTGTTGGAATGCATATAGAAATGCCTGAACACGAACATTAAAAGTAGTCTGCAAGTATATTCAACATAAAAACTGGTCTGGCTGTGCTATAGCAGTCATCTTGGTGTGAGGGTCTGGACAGGATTTACGCATGTGACTGAATAGAAAGGTGCTTGTGTTGGATGTGGACGATGAGCTAGATGTGTGGAGGACAAAGGTCAGTGACTATGTTCAGGTGTGTGCTGAAGTAGCAGGGTCTGTTTTGTTTTGCTGGAGGCTGAGGGCCCTTAAAAACCAAACGGAATGCTGTAAGAATAGTGTCACAGTACCAGGCAGCCTTATGCCCCTGAAAATTCTTGAACCAACCAGCTGCCCTGTGAATGAACAGCTGTGCTGCTGCCTTCAGTGCAGTCATTGCTGAATGCTTGCTTGGTGACAATCATGTATTTCTCTGTCCAAAACACTTCTGTCTAGGCACTTGCTATCAAATTCTGGGTTGCTTTTTTTCCTTGTCAGCTTTTCATTGTATATGTAGTTTTAAAAACGACCTATTTCATATCCAATTGCTTCTAAATTCCTCTGCAAAGTACACTTAGTATAAACCTTACTGTATACCACAGTGTTGCTTTGTTGGCCTTTTCCTGATTTCTTCCTCAACATAATGATGCTTTCTTAACCATTGAGTTTTTAACACGGAAGCAAGCTTATAAGTAACTGAGATTTGATGGTTCTATTACATGCTGAATTTTAACACAGAATATGGTGGCTAGTGTGTTTTTAAAACATGGTGTTCAGAGCTGCAGCTATCAGAAGGCAGTCATAAAATGTGTGCTACTAAAACCCTGCATGTTCTTTCCAGTGTCCTGAGCCAGATCTGTGTCTGATTCAGAGCAAGTTGCTCTGGCCATCTGAAAACTGCCTTATGAAATGTTCAGATTTCTATTGGTCTGCTGTTCTATATCTTGTCTTTGTATGAGGTACTCGTCAGCAGTATTCTGAGTTTGCACTAAGTCAGATGTTTCGTGTTTTACCTGCTCCGTTTCTGATATCAGACACAGGGAAGATAACAAGTTCTAGGGAGTTTCAGTTCATGGAACGAAGTATTAAGTTGATTGGCATTTTAGACACTTCTTAATCTCAACTGCACAAGAGAAGCAGCAACTAATAACATGTTTCAGATCCAAGATTACAACTTGGACTACTTGGTGATTGCACTGAAAATACCTATTGTAGAGGTAGATAATTTTCATAATAATCTTCGTTTCAAGAAGGTGCCATGTTTATGATCCAGGATTTTGTTTCTGCTACTGTATTACTAATAGTAGTAGCCAAATTTGGATTTGATTCTCATCTATGAATTACTCTTTTTTTCTTCTAACTATATTTCAATAGGATCATCTCTGATTTCTGCTGTAAAATAAGTATTACAGTAATTAAATAAATCTGTACATCTTTTCTCCCCCAGACCCATACTTAGAAGCTAATTAGCTCATTAGTTAAGGAAGCCAAATCACTGTGGTGCTGCCTAGAGTCTCAGTTTGTGGTAAAATTTGGGGGAAAACAGGGGGAAAAGAAAACAAAACCACCTAGAAAATAGAAAAAGTTTTGTCTCACGTTTTGTTTCTGTCACAGATACCTTCAGAAAAGCTGTCGCCTACCCTTCTGTAGCAGCAGGGCTTTCCATGTTGGAGCTGATTAGCAAGATAATAGTCCTTTTGTTTCTCCTAAGTGTAATATATGACAGGTTTTTTTCTTCATGATTTTTTTAATATTCTACATCCTTCATGCATCGACAGCCAACATAGATAGAGAGGCTGGTGGAACTATGAATCCCTCCTTTCCCAGACCTGTTATGTAGCAAACACCAAACTCTTTGAAGAGCAAAGCAGCATAGATGTGGCCAGGTGTCTGCTAGTAGATATACCTCTGTTCGTATGAACAGAAGTAGATTTGTATGTATGCTCTATATAGAATAGATGCTACTAAAATGCTACTATTCTATATAGAGCATATATAGAGCATACATGCAAATCTACTTTATTTCTAAAATGCATATAAAAGCACATGCACCGTAACCAAGTGAGCAGTTTTAGAATATCCCAAATTCATTACAGATGTCCAAACACAGTCTCATATTCTCACAGGCTTCACTTTTTACAAATAATTATATTCATATGTTTTTCCATTTGCAGTTTCTTTATATCAATATATGTCTGTTTATTTCAACCACATGAATAGGCGATTAATAGAAATACATTGGAGAATGACCCACAAAATGCCTTTTGGAGAACTGTTATTCCAGTAGTTCCTGACAGAATTATTTTTATGGAGTTACTCCAATAGAGTTATTTTTAAATAATTGGGAAATTTAAGTTTTCTGATGTACTGAATCAAGGTAATGAATGCTGTGACAAGTTCTGCCTGTTGCTGCTCAGCGCGTTATCTATGCTTGGTGACACTAAGCAGAATTTGATCTGTTATTTCTAAGACCAGGAGTCTGATGCTGTTGAAATAAAGAGTGATGTATGAATTTTCATATGCCAGATAACAGTACTTTCTATTTTTCATTTTTGATAACCTTTCCAATAAAATGAAGGGTTTTATATGGAGCACTTAAATCCGTGCAACAGAGAAGCTCATATTAGGAAATGCCCATAAGTAGGACTACTGAAAGGTCAAGGTTTTTCTAGCACTTTCTGTTTTCTTGCTACTTTTATTCAGTCTCATCAGTTGCCTTCTAGATACGGATACTGTCTCCTCTGACAGTGTGGACCAATAATAAAAGCTAACCACTCTGTGAGGATGTTTATCCCACATCTGTGCTCCTTCAGGAGCACACATTTGGTACATGCTTGCTGTGACAGTGAATGCTGAGCTGCTCAATAACAGCTCTGAAATACAAAGGCTGCTACCTTGGGTTATCTCTTGCCTTTTAGCATGAAATAAGTGTCACACATGAAATTGGTGGCTCATGTCTGCTATTTGAGAAAGCTGTAGAGATGTTAATCAAATTCTTAGTTTGCTTTTTGGTAGTGTGATAGTAATAACAGTTCTATTTCCATTACATTTCTCCTTTAATTTTTCAGTGATATTACATGTGTTCATTGAAGATGGAAGTACAGGTAATATTTACATCTTCCAAACGATTTGGTATTTATTAACACACATCAGTTTGTTGCATTTTTTACAACTGAACAAATTTTATCAGGCTTGGTGTGATGTTATGTATCTGTTGCTTAGGAGACTGGCGTGCTTGGAAGAACTGTGTAGAACGCAAAGGCTATTCATTTGATTTAATTGGACGCAATGTGTCACCAGGTGTAACATTGTTATGTCTCCTGAGTGTTTCAGTGTTTAAAAAGTTGTTTTCAAAAAATGACTTAATTTTCAGTACGCGTTAAGTGTGAATATTTATAAAATCTACTGTTTAATTATATAAAATGTAACAAACTAAATACATCCAGCATCTTACATTTTATGCAATATTACTCTATAATCAATTCACTGACAGGTTTCTTTGTATACGTGAGCGGACTAGAATTAGGCTTACTTGAATCTTTAGCAGTGTCTTTTTCTGCTTCGGTATCTGAAGTAAATTATCTCCTATTCAAAAGATTTGGAGTGATGAGTATTAGCAGCAGCACGAACTCCCTGAGATTTCTTCAACTGAAATATTTTGGTAACAGTCCCAGATCCTCTATGTAGAAATAAGTACTCTGAAGGTAGTTAAACAAGAAGGGTCCTTTGCAAAATTGGGTTTTCAGTAGAGGGAGTTAAAAACAAAACAAACAAGCAAAAACCCCATACAACTCTTTTTCCTGTTTTTCTTTTCCCCCACTGTTCATTCTGAAACTATGACTTCAAGGATGTCATCAGACTGTAATACGTTTATTCCGTGTGGTGGTGGGAACAGGGAACTTGTTATTTCATTAGGGCTGAGTGAACCAGAGTCGCTCTGAACTGAGCCCCCACTGCCATCAAACTGAGAGATTTTCTTCTTGATTATTTTTCTTTCTTTGGCTCGGCGATTCTGGAACCAGATTTTTACCTGCAATGTTATAAGTGATGTCTGATTAGTTTAAAGCAGTCAAACTTTTTACAGCAACAAGTAGCAACGAAAAAAATAAATGTGAGCAAAACAAATAAACACCCCGAGTTCAGCTCCCAAAAACCAATGCTGGACTTGTGCAGTGAAAAATTCTCACGTTACTCTGTATTCATTGTCTGTATCGTAATCAATAGAAAATTATTTGCTTTTCTTGGATGTGGTGTAAAGTGACCTTGCTGTGTTTTATTTAGGAACATAGCATTCAAATTTCTCGCTTATACTCAGCATCCACCTGCTTCATCACCTCAACTTGGACAGTAGCATGTGCCAAACTTAAAGGAACATTCAATCAGAAAATACTTTTTAAGGTTTCTTCTTCATCTCTGATAAAGATTAATACAAACCTGAATAGTGAGCGTGCATTTTTTTCTATCGTGATTTGTGTATGGATGCATACTCTTTTGTTTTTAATTTTTTTAATAAGCATCTGATTCTGTGGTTCTCTGCTACATCCTGTGTACAGTTATGTCAGTGCTGTTTGAGGACAATGAATTTCAAACTAACTGTTTATACTGAAAGACTCACATCTGTATGAAACCCAATTTTAGTTAAGTATCTTTTTTTTTTCCTTTTGTGAGGGTGTAAATGAGCAGAAAACTCTATTTGTTTTCCTTAATGTTTCCTGTTCTGATTTCACTGTTTTTGTTACATGCTTTAAAGTATACTGAATACAATACTATATAGAAAGGTCTACCTTTGCTGTAGGTAATCTATTATTTTCCAAGTAGTTATTTCATTATTACCTTACTGGTAATGACAGCAAGAAACATTTAGCTGTGTCAGCAGCTAATAGAAACAGATCATGTTTTGATTACATCTTACCTGAAGAAAATTTACCAATCAAAAATTGGATGGCTTTAAGAGAAGAGCAACAGTTAGATAATACTAACTGTTGGTTTTGTGCAGAATCACTGCATACTCCAGGTATGTCTGTATTCTCAATCACCCAGCTTGTAACATTAGAACAGGGGGGCTGAATTTTCTATAACTGCAGTTCTCAGAAAATTGTCCAGTGGAGCTATGTCCTACTGTATGATGAACTGAAGTTCTTTGATGATGAATTTGTTTTCTTAGTTACTACCCAGAGCTGCTTAGCAAACCATAGAATATCCCGAGTTGGAAGGGACCCACAATGATCATCAAGTACAAGCGGCTCCATGCAGGACTACCTAAAACTTAAACAGTGCCTGCGATCGTTGTCCAATGGCTTATTGGTGCTGTGACCGCTGCCCCATGCTGTGGGTACCCAACCATTCTCTCAGTGTAGAACTTTTCCTAATATCCAATCTGATTTATAGTCTGTGGAGTGTAGTCTGTGTGCTGTTTGGTTTTTGAGTCTGAACATCGCTGCACTACAGGATGATTCTAAAAACCCAGTGCTTGAGCCTAAAATCCTATTGCTTGCCTACTCATCCTTACACTTCACAGCCTCAAGTGATCCCTCTCTGTTCCATGTCCTTGCACAGACTGAATGCAAAAGAGGAGGATATTTTAAAAGTCTGAGTATGTATACAAACAATAGTTTGTAAAATTCTAAAAGGAAAGGTCTCTTACTTAAATTTACCTGGGGGCAATAAGTCTGCTTGCTAAGTTATGAGATGCTTTATTCAGTACTGCCAATCTTCCCTTATCTTCCAACTGTAGCAGAACCACTGAAATTGTTACATAAGGAGGACTGGATGCAACAGTTGCTACATTTGCAGGCATTCCGTAGACGTGCTCTTCAACACAGCTATTCTAGGGAAAATTCCCGGATCCCTCTAACCTTTGTATGAAAACAACTTGGATAGCTCAGGAGGCTGTCTTTATTCAGGACAGTGCTTAATTATGTACTTAACTGGAATGCAGAGGTGCTTTCCAAGTAGGCAATTGATCTAAGTATGCACTTGAAAATTTTCTGAGCAGATAGCCTATTACATGTATAATGGGTATAAAAATTCGGCACCAAATTTCACAGCCTAAAGCTTCCTGTACATAATAGGTGTTTGTAGTACCTGTGAATATGACAGCCAAATGAAATCCTAACTTGAAAATTGCCTGTGAAATCTCCTTAACACATGCTAAAATAAAATGGAGCGTGTCATAACTATTGAGGACTTAGCTAAGAGAACGTTAAGTCAAATTGTTTAATTCCTAGCTGCCTTAGCAGGCTGTTTTGCAAGTAAAAATGACTACTTTTCCATACTTCTATTATAGACGAACTCCTAATGCTTAGTTCCCTGGTTTCTGTCAAATTAACCTATGCATTAATTTGTAATCGTGTGGTGTATTCACTGTGTGCAAATATACTTGTGAACTATCATGGTTGCCCTGGCGCTACTTTTACATACGGAACAAGAATGCTGTTTGTATCTTCTGACAGCAGCCGTGTCTGGTGAAGGGGTGCAGGCGATGGTTAGTCTCTGGGTACCTGTCTTTCAGATAGTCCAAGGTTTGCTGCAAGTTCTGACTTTCTCCTTATTGTAATGTATCTGTTGCAGTGAAATTCCTTCTCTAATTCTAGTCTCTGATGGTCTGTGTAAACAACCCGGTACTTCTCTTTTGTTCTCGTTTTACCTGTTTGAGAAAGAAATGTTATTAATTCATTGAAGTTGATTTTCTGTAGCAACTTTCTTTCACACCTCTCAACCATTTTACAGGTAGTTAACAAAACTACAGAGTACTTGCATAAGACTATTTTCTGAGATTATTTTGCTATGGAGAAGGAGTATGAGATGCTTAGTATTTTTTCCTAAATATTCTGAAAGCACCCTGGTTATCTTTTCCCTCTTTCACGCTCTCTCTCAACATACATTTAAGTATAAAGCTCTTATGTGAAAAATGTCCTGAAGCATCTTAAATTCGTAGCAGTACCTTAATTGGTACCGGATATATTTGACCTCCAGAAGTGACTTCTATATATATGTGAACATAAATACTGCAGAATTTCAAGACTGACTCTCAGTCTCAGTGTGTTTATTTCTGCCATGTCCTTATTCTTTATTTGGGCTTTTATAGCTCACCTCTGTAACACAGAGAAGCATCCACTAAAAATGTGTCTCCTGTCCATTTAGCTGTACTATAAGTTCAATAACTATGTGATTTTTTTTTTATTTCAGTAGAGTCCAATCTTGCAAGATGCTGAGAGCCTGTATAGCTCTGCTGGGGTTACTCGGTGTGCTGAGTTTCCATTTGAAATTGGAGGCACTTGACAACTTATAAGACTAGACAATAAAAAACTTGTAAAATGATTTTTTTTTTTTGATTGGGTGAATACTGCTAAGAGAAAAGTTTAGAAGATATTTTGAATTTCTTACACTTTTTTAAACACTTATTTGTCCAGTATTAATACAGAGAGATCACTTTTCAACTTATTTTTTTCCTTTTTCACTTCTAACAGCCAAGTAGGTAGTTGTTCTTTTTCATCTGATCTTCCCAGGTTTCTGGTTTTTTGATGTGAGTTTTCTGGGACAAACTGTAAGACAAAGACTCCTTTAAAGTGGTTCCCTAAAATCCGCTGAGGTGTTAAGATGAAGCACACGCCACACAAAAGAGCGACAAGGAGATCTTATCAAGAACTCCTTTTACATTCAGAAACACAAGCCAATTGGTTTGGAATTTACAAGCCCTAAACAAATGTCAGGCTCTTTCATCTTAGCAGAAGAAAAAAAAGGACAGAAATAAACGGAGTATTTTTTCTTCAGTTCTCTTCGGGGCAAACATTTAGGATAAATGGAGATAGATATTTTTATATGAAGGTAACATAGGTGAAGACATTTTGCAATACAGAAAATGAAGGGCATTTTCCTATATTCTGTGCCACTCTGGTTTCTAACATACAGGGCTTTCCTGCTTGATTTTGCAGGGTGAAAACGTTCATTAAACTTAAGTTTACTTTTTTAGAAGTTACAATTTGTCAGCTTTGAAATATTTGCTCTGGATGATAGTTATAATGCTAACAAGAGTATAGATATTCAGATTCCTTGTAAACTAAAGGCTTAGAAGGTAATCTTTGAAAAGAAGTTAAAATTCAACAGGGTTATTCCGGATTCAATATAATCAGCAAATATAACCATGATTTGAGGGGGCGGAGAAAAGGAGCAGTTTTCCCCATTCCCCTTGGTCATAAAATTCACAGAGCATTTCTTCTGAAGACAATAAAGCTAGGAGAAGGCCTCTTTATTTGCTGTGAAAATCATCACCCTTTCCGGCAATATAACTCCTGAAGAAAAAAGGGAGAAGGAAGAGACAAGGCTGCATATCAAAGCAAAGAGAAGTGTTGAGAGGGTCTGTTGCCTCAATATGACAGATAGGCCTCAAAACCAAAGACAATGTAGCCCAGTGGAAAATAGATGCCCCGACCAGTTTACAAAGTAAAATAAATTAGTGTTAGAGCAGAGACTTGGCCCTTTTTCTCTCTTTTCTGTTTTGCTTTCTAACTGTGCTTCTGCTGTGATGTAATCTGAATTATTTGGACATCACTGCTTGTTATGACATAACAGGATTGAGTATACTCTAATAAAGAAAAACAAACAAACAAAAAACACTGGGTGACCTGAAGCTGATCTTGCAAAATGTAAGAAACACTCTTGTCCTTTTCCGTGGGCCCCTTGAAGTTGTTCTTTTACTGAGAAGGATCCTTCCTAGCTGAAATTTCATACAAGTTTAAAGTGTTAAAGTTGTTGAGCCTTGTTTAGACATGGTCTCTTTAGTAAGCTTCATGCCTTGAAGATTTGCTCTCATAGAATTGCGCATTTTATATGAGCTTACAGGGTTTAGAAATGATTTAGTCCGAAGTTTTAGTCTTGCAAAATTGAAGATGTTAGGATACACTGGAAGTATTCTTTTTCTCATTTTTGGAGCTTGCATGGGAAGATACCTTTACCGAGCCCACTTTTGGATGTTTGTTTTTTAAACTTTCTCTTTCTTGTTGATAAATCCATTTGCAGTGTTTGTGTATTTAAGAGAAAACTTTGTTCCGAACATGCAGTTATGGTTTTCTACTTAGAAGATACATAAATGGTAAAAATGTCCAACTAGATTTGAACTGTTGTAAGCATGTAACACTTCTGTCTTTGTGGTGCTACTCTATCCTAAGGATAGTCTTGCTCAGGTCAATTTTCACTTCTGCCTTCCTGTTTTTTTTTTTTTTTTTTTTTTTTATTTAAAATGCCA
>PPHD01000015.1:169998-195489 GCA_002909625.1 Bambusicola thoracicus
TTTGTCATATAAAATGCCAAATGTATTGAATCAGTGTAAACAGAGTGAAAAGAATTGAATTAAGAGTCTGTTTCCCAAAATAGTTCCCAGCGTTAGTATTTTAGTAGGTTTCCTCATTTAATTAGGTGTGTTTGGATTTCTTTTTTTCCAGGCTGCTCACATAAATTAGTGTGACTGCGCACCGCAAGTGATGTTAAGGATATATGTATGTATAGAAATGTTAGTAAAATTCAGGGCTAAATAATCCTGAAATCTTAGAAAAAAAAGAGCAATAGAAAAAAATCAGCAATAAGATTGAAGGGGAGGAGCCAGTAGAGAGCAAGTCTGTTTCAGAGGGGGGTTAGTGGCATCAAGTAGCTTTAATGTTCTAGAGAAAGGATCGACAAGTTAATATGTAGTTACTTCCATAATTATACTCTTGCAATTATATTGGAATTTAATTTCATGTAACTTCTTGTGCAAAATTTTTCCAGTTTTTACAGTTAACATTGTGTTAAAAGCACTGATGAAAAGCCAAATGTAATTTGGTACTTTCCTTGTTTTGCAAAGGAGCAATGTTTGCGTTTTACTTTCCCAAACACTTTGCATTAAGCAGGTTTTGTTGTCTTGAGTCAAATTCAGCTGTTGGTAATACTTCAAAGGACTGGGCTTTGGGATTGTAAAGCCTCAGGACATTTATCTATGCACAGCCCCCGGTTCACCTGTCCAGTATTTATCATGAAGCGTTTCAGCATAGGTGTGAACTGTGTGCTTTTCAGGCTAGAGATGAACTGAAACACATAACAGCTTTTCTGAATTGCCCATGCATTTTATGAAATTGAGCAAGCATGGGTGAAACTTTGCAGCGTCTGCCTTGTCTGTGCATTAGGTATAAAACTAAGGTTTAGATTTCATATGTTTTAATCTTAAAAAAATCCTAATGTGTTTAAACTTCAGTGACATGGCAGAAGGGGTTGGCTTGTTGACGTTGCAGCAGTCTCAATTGCTTCTGGTCTACCTTAGCTCTTGCATCACTTTTACACCTGGAAAACTCCAATGATGTTAATGAAGTTACTGCAGATTTACATGAGGATACATAGTTGGGGTGGGGGATAGACTTGGAATCTGCCTGGCTTTGAAGACCTTTATAAAGGCTTCCAGTGGAACTAACACATTGCAGTGCCTTAATGTCCTCTAGTCATTTTATACTTGGCAACAAGGAGGAAACAGCACATATCTACTTTATAACTGAGAAACAATTATTAGACTAATTTTACTCTTGAGTGATAATGTTGAAAGGATTGTTTCTCAAGTGGCACTGCTGATTTTCTGTCTTTTAGAACTGCTCCAATTGTCATTGCACTTATTTCTTTAGAGTGTTTTCTTTGATGCTGTCTGACACACACTTACTACTTTTAACCTTAACAATGGATTTAAGAAACCTTGCTACACACAGTTTACACCTTGGGAATATACACAGAAAAGTTCCTCTGGCACATGGCTTGTGACTGAAACAGGCACATCAATGACTGACGCTTGGAAGAAAGAGAATTTAGTTGTCTAATAGTAGTAAGCTGCGGAATTTTGATTTGAAAGTAAATGAAGCAAAAGCTTTATGGGTAGAGATACATGGTCTGCAAACAAAATAGTCTATGCTGAGTATTTGAGTCAGATTACTTGTCTGGATGTATTTCTTCTCATGTGATAAATATCTGGAACAGTAAATATCACAGGATCAGAAGAAAATTGCGTTATCACATAATTTTCTTTGAAAGTATTTAAAGGTCTGTCAAGGTTTAAGAAGCCAGCTTGTATATTGATCTTTACCTCGTGGCACAAAATAATTATGCAGTGGTTTTGCACGTAACTGTTAAAAGCAACATTTTCAGGTCTCAGTTTTCATCTGTAATGCTTTATATTTGTTAGAATAAAGATACTCAGGTGTGAGTTAGATGTAGCCATGTGTAAACACAACAGCCTGTCTACTGTAGTCATATAAAACCTTTATGGGGTGAAAGTGAAACTAGTGCAAATTTAGTTAAAACTGCATTAAGCAGTAGTAGGTTAAATAAATGTCATAAATGATCCACCAACCTATGTGCTTTAAGTTAAGTTAATTATTTCTAAGATCAGTGATAACAGAAAAATTCTTTTTGAGGTAGAAAGTTTAATATGCGCTTACCAGCAGTGTTAGTTGGCACCGTTTTCCTCATCCATTCGTAAGAGCTGTGCCTTTGGTTGGTGGGTGAGACCTGCTGTGTGCCAACGGTGCCTGCAGGAGGTAACCCCCCGGGTGCAGCGGGATGGAAGGAGCTGTACTCAGCTGGACTAGAGGAGCTGCTGAGCTGTGCGGCAGCAGCCGTGCCGGAGGGCCCTGGGCAGGGGCCGTAAGCGTTCCAGTCCTCCCTCTGGGGGCCGTAGTGGGGTCCCCAGGCTCCCGCGGGCTGTCCGTGGCTGTCCGGAGCTGGCACGTGGTGATACCCCATGTAGTCTGAGTAGGGGGGAGCAGGCACAAAGTTCTGCACTGGCAGGTTGTTGTTGCTGCACCTTGCAGGTCCTGGATACATGCCGGTTTCTTTATCCAAGAGAGAGCTCACATACATGATGCTTGCAGGATTGTAAATATGTTGTCACAACATCTTGCTCTTCTGTATTTTCTTTTGCTGCTTAAAAATAGTAGCTTGATTTTTCCCTAATAGTGCCAAACTGCTTGGAATCTTCTACTTCATCCTCTTTTATTATCAACTGTGTTACCAGGTGCTGGTGGTAATGGTTTACCAAGATCTTGTCTGACGTCAGCCAAACTGCCAGCCTCATAATTACATTTACATTCAAATGAAGGGCTGACCAACCCCACCTTGCTGCTAGTTCTGGTGCTTTCTCTTTTAGAGAACTTTTATCTATCCCATTACCCTTCACTGATATTCAACAGTGATTCCGCTCCTGTAACATGATGCAACTTTGCTTGTGTTTGGAACTTAGTAAATAGACCTTTTTGCAAAGAAAATTGTCTAAATACTGTACACTGCTATTATAGTTTAAATGATTATTTTCTGGAATATATATATTTTTGACATGTGTTGTCAATCAACAAGTAAATTTGTTACTCTCTTAATTTCTCATATGCTCAAAAATCTCATTTTAAATTGTCTTATTAATGGATGCAGTCAATTTGAATATAACTGTCTCAAAAATTTCCCACTTCTTATTGATGTTTGTAAGTTTTCCAGCATAGGAGTAATTAAGACTCTATCTGCCACAAGATGTTCATGCTTTCCTCATATGTGGTAGTTTAAAGAGATCAATATGCAGCAGCCAAGAGATAAATTTTAAGCAGGCAGTAAATCTTCTTAACAGAGAGAGTAGCAGACGTAAAGAAAATGATAGAAAAGCCATGAAGATTACTGTGTTAGGCCCAGCAATGTTGTTGGCTTCTGATTCAAGTTGATGACAACTCTTATGTCTCTGAAAGGCCTTCCTCTGAAACTCGTGTGTAGTTTTTTCAGTGGTGGCAGCTGGAAAAGTGACATGAAGTGGCTGCTCTGCTGAGTGTCTGTTGGGTGCTTGACACTTGGTGCTGCACAGGTGAGCCTTTTCGCCAAGAGGAATGATTCCCAATTTGTTGTTGTTAGTATTAGGTATTAATGTGGGAGACTTAGGCCACTCTTTGACTTGAGAATTGCCTCGTTACAATCTGTAGAGTGCCTTTGATATCAGATTTTTATCGTGTATTAATTTCTTTGCTATGAGCTATTTGTCAGGGGACATGCTTGCAAAAGAGGTGCAAATTGTAATGACTCGTTTCCCTTTATGAAGGTGTGGATCTCCATTCAGCAGCCTTTGAATTTTGACACTGCTTATACTCGCACATCCCTTCTAATTTCAGTACCAATGGATTCTATGTACTTAGAGGAAGGATTCCTTTTTTTTTTTTTCTCTTTTAAAGACCTTTCATTAATAAATGCTGCAGTCTTTGTTTTATTTTTAACTATCTTCCTTTGTTCATGCTTCTCCTCATACCACCACAATTTCATTATCACTTGATCCTATTTTTTGTATCTCAGAACCTTATCCTTCGTTCCTTGTTCTTCTTTTATCTTTTGTTTATGCTCCTCCTTTCCCTTTCTTGTTTTGCCTGTTCCATTATCTGAAATTTCTTTAGATCTATTTCGATTCTTTCCAGAAAGTAATTAGATCAAGATACACTGATCACGAATTGCTGTCCTGATTTGATATCGGTTGACAATAGTGAACTTTGAATTTGGCATTTTGTTTAAAAAGATTTACATAGAAGGATAAGATTGCTGGTTAAGACTGCAGATTTTTTTAACACCAGAGTGAGAATAAGATAACTAAAATGGTAGCATTCGCATCATCTCCCACAGCCTGGCTCTTATGTCTTCCATTTTGTATCAAAGAACCATGTGGATCATTAGAAAGGAACCACATCTTTTCGCAGTGTAGTATTTCAAGGTTACCATAATTTTGGAATTGATGGGTTTGGGAAGCTAACTGACTATTAATCAAAGTCTGCCTTCCCAGGAGCAATTTCTTAGCCATCCATGTGTCATTCCACTCAAATCCACCCTATCATTAACTTTAGAGCCACAGAGCTGCGTCACCTTCAGTGTAGCAGTGACTTGCTCTGCAGTTCTGGAAACACTTTTCCCTGTCCATATTTGCAGTGTGATGGAGCAGCAGTGAGTTGCTGGAGAGAGAGCAAGGGTGAGTGTGCTGCTAATGGCTGTTCCAAGTGGTTGTGAAACTGTCGTGTTACCATGGTCGCTCTTTGCCTCTCTGGGATGATAGGAAAGGGGAAGCTGATGTGAGGCAATAGGCTAGGTGTCTAGAGTCCCATCCATACAGAAGCTTGTTTTTATACAGTTTTCAGCAGTGGGCAAAAAAAGGCAGAATAGGAATCATTGGTAAGGTACTGGCAGCAAGACTGTTGCGCTCTTTGGCGTGCTTCAGATGTGCTGGTGGCCGGAGTGAGAACTGAGCTCCAAGGTAATCATTTTTCATTTAACTCCAACTGTCAAAATATTATGTCTAATTTAGCCAGTGCCCACGGGGAATTGCCTGAGCTTTTGGTTGGAATGAAGTGACTTGTGTGTAAAATTAAATATATGTAGGTTGCTCTGAAAGCAATGCCTCCTATTTGTTTCCATGGAAACTACAACAGATACAAAGTGCACAATAACACTGTTTGGTAAAGTCTCAGCTACAAATCCCTATTTTTTAACATAGTTGCTTCATTACCTATACATTTTTGCCAGTAATAAGAAAAGCCTGCTTGCTGCAGTTGTAAAAACTTGCCTGGCCATCCAGAACACAGATAGTCTTTCACATCACTGCTGAAATGCACCACCCACTGCCTCACTGTGCTCACATCCACGACTTGGTTTCCATAAATGCTTAGCAAGCTTTGGTGAATGTCAATGGGTGCAGTTTCTTCCACATGGAGGAATTCACATCTATGCTTTTGTTTCATGTGCACTTCCGTGTCAGACGCCATCGTGTCAGATTGCCCCTCTGCTGCCATCTGTCACATGGTAACAAAATGTAAAGGAATATTGGTGGGAAGGTTCAACCTGTACTGCTGTACCATCAACATGCTCCTCTGACATTATGGGCCAATATAATAAAAATAGGAGGCATTACTTTCGGA
Organism: Bambusicola thoracicus; assembly: GCA_002909625.1. Lineage (NCBI taxonomy): Eukaryota > Metazoa > Chordata > Aves > Galliformes > Phasianidae > Bambusicola > Bambusicola thoracicus. The sequence continues at coordinate 175,646 of PPHD01000015.1, forward strand.
GCGGCCCATGTACTTTATCTGCATTCACTCTTTGGGGAAGAAAATTGTCTAGTCTTCTAGCAAGTGGCCGATGAAAATGTAGTAATGCTCATAGCAACAAGTGTAGTGATAGCCATTGAAACCATAAAAGTTTTATTTTCACAGATAGTGTCGATGGTATTCCGTAATATGGGTGCTCTTCTAAAGAGCATTTCCAAAGCCAGCAATAACAGTGTAACCACAAATATGTGGTTAAGGTGTTTTAATGGCAAGTATTATAGATGTAATTTCATGGAATACTGGTAGATTAAAATTGACCTGTACAATATAGGAATTAAAGGTGTTTATACCTGTGATTGTTTTTATAAGCATACTGTGAATGCTTACTCACAAAGTCACTCTCCTTTTTATATAAAGATAAGAAATGTATTTCTGACACTTGAAAATTGTATGCAATCTATGTTCTGGGGTTATGTTTCTGAGGAGAAGAAAGTATATGAGCTTGGTATGTCTCATCCTAGCTAAGGTGCTGGGAACAGATGTTTGTTTCCTTGCCTCCAGGGGACGGCTCCAATAACACATCAATTATGTAGGGCTTGGAAATGCTTCTTTCTGGCACCTTTATAACTGCATGCCTACAATTTCAGTGGAATGGCTGGCTAAGAAGTTTGCTAGTGAGCTACATATTAATGATGGATTTAATGTAGTATTTCAGAGATGTTACCCTTTATTCAAACCAGGCTTTACATGCACACTCAATCCTCCTAACATTAATAGCTGTATAAATCTGGGGGAAAGGACAGGCAGTACAGGACATGCTGTCAGCTGAGGTCAGTTTTGCTGGAAAAAAAAGTCTATTAATTCAGTGAGGAAGGCACTTGGCTTCTAAGTTTTAAAACACACCACTGAAGAGTGATCTTGCTTTCACGGGAGCTTCTACAAACACAACCATTCTGAAAATGTTATTCACTCTTTTTAATTGGGATGGTTTAATTTATGACAGTCTGGTTAGGTCTCATTTTCAGGGCATGAGATGCCAGACCATGCCAAATTGGTCTCCTTACTGATGAGTTCAGAGAGCTGAATCAGCCATGGTAACTGAGCTACTTTCACTTGCTGAAGTTAGCTCTTCTGGAGGGGGATAGGGAGAGATATCAGAAGTTTCACTCTGTACGAACAAGTAGAAATAGAGATGACAACTGTCCATGAAGCCTTCCTCAATGTTGTTATTTGAATTCCTTACTCTTAGATTTTGTTTGTTAATAAATCCTTCTGAAAAATTATTAGTGTGGAGTATGGTGATCATGTTTGCCCTTCTGCCTCTTATAGCTGTTTTTCTGACTGCTGCTAACAGTGAGTTACCTTTCATTTCCTAATGTTAATTTTTCCCCTTTCTTGAGGTAGCGGCAGTACGTGTTAGGTATGATCTGCACCAGTATTGCATGTGCCAGGGAAAAATGGAACGAAAAGAGGGTCTTCTGATCTGAAATTGAGAATTTAAAATCTGTTACAAAATCAATACAAACAGTAATAAAAGTGTGTTTACTGCTCAGCAAACAGCCTTAGTGCAGCAAGTTTTAAAGAACCTGTATGTGAAATGCAGGTTAAATTGATCCTATTCAGCAGAGCTGTAAAGAGGATCAGCAAATCCTCTGTTGATATTTGGCTTCCTTCCTGAGCCTGCGGTGTGGGGTTCCCGCTAACTGTAGCTAATTCATTCTGGAATACAGCTAGATGGGGTTTGTTGGGTGCTCGGTATTTAGTCCTTTGGACATTCCTTGAGTGTGGTCTTTGTTTTTCATGAGGAAACAAAGGAATTGATTGCTTTTACTGTTTACAATTCTTGCTATACATGTGGCTTATATTCCTGGTGGACCAGCCTTTCTGTCACAGAAATTTAATTGTTCTTCCTTGCTCTCAGGTGAGAGGTCGTGTATCAAGTCCCTCCTGCCCTGGAGGACCAAGAGCATGCAGGATAAATCTAAGCCTCTCCATTTTGAGATACTTCACAGTATTGTTTATTACAAAATGTACAAAAAAGTTATTTGCGCTCTTTGATCATGAAAACAGCTGGGAAACATTTTCACCATTAAAACAGTGCCTGGTCTTTTAATAGTGATGTCAACACAATTTTGAGTCCCACTAATAACATCCAGTGCCCTTTCCAAAATGTGACCGGCCATCGAAGTCGTTCAGAGATGTACCATCACAGCGCACGCTCTGGATGTAGAAGTGTGGCTTGGAGCGATCCTGTTCTGCACCAGCAAACTGAATAAGGATGCTTGAAGTAGGAGCATGATTTTTATTTATTGTATTAACACCTGGAATGAATGCATTTGTCTATCTGAAAGTTTTTTTTTCTTTTGTTTGGAAACGTCATTTTGAATTGTATGGCTTTCGTAGCTTCATAAAGGTTTTGTAGGAGATCCTGCCTGGTATGTTCTTGATCTTTTTGTACCATATGCTTCTTTCTGGGTAATGGGGTTTAACGGTTACTGAATTCCTCTGAAAATTGCATATACCTTGATCGTTGCTTTAATCACAATTAGGATTAAGGGCTTAGATATTCCTGTGATGTAGCCCACGGTATGCTTTTCTTCTTCAAGATGCTTTGCTAACAACCAATCAATCTTCGCAGCAGCTCTGCTTTAGCATCCCTAGTTTTATAGATGTGCTAAAAGCAATAGGTTACATGATATGCCCAGCGTTGGAAGGGGAGCAAGTTGTGTTCTGAGGTATTTCATGTTGGACCAAAATACTTCCAGTTATTTGCCTCCACTTTGATTCATCTCATTTTTAGTTCAGCGATGCAACAGTATTTTACAAGGTTTTTAATGAAAAATAGCTTACTGTTTTTTTGGTGGACAACTTTTTAAAGGATTAAAGCACATTGGAAAATACTTATTTGAGTGGATTGCTAGTAAGGTAAAAAAAACAAAAAACATTAAACCACGTAAAACAATCACTGGCATAACTAGAGGGTTAATAATCCCTAAGGTATTGCCCTGGTTTATAGATACTGCTTTTGGAGCAATAAATTTTAACCTTTGAACATGTGCTTCTGCAAATAAAATCCAGCCTTATTTTGTGTACTTAACAACTTCTGATTGGAAACACATAGCAACCTCCAGCAAGCATGCTTTCAGCAAACTGGGGCAGAAATGAGGCAGATCTTCAAAGTAGTCACTTATCTTCCTCAATAACTCTTCTACATGTAAACAAGATAAAACGGGTCATTTTGCCAGATCCCTCACTCTTTGAATGATGTTTAAATAATTTTAAAGAGAAAGAAGTTGAGTTCAAATTTATTTTCTTATAGCTTTTAAGAATGTTTTAAAAATATATTATTAAAATCAATTACAGAATCAAACTCTGTCATGGAAATGTGATTAAAAGCTAACAATGAACTTGATCCTGCAGAATCCTGGGGCTCTGGTGCATTTAGCTAGAACTAGGTATCAAATTATTGTATATCATTGCAAAAAAACAAAGCTGCTTTCTGTATTCTGACAAGTTTTAAGTTGTAAATCTGGATGCTTTTACTGATTTTTCTTTGATATGCAACCTTAATTCTGTTTAATTGCCAAATTGAGATTGCTTTTCTCTTTGAACCTTTTTCAATATCAGTTAAAATACGCCTATGAACTGTACGTAAGATATCTGTAGCATTTCCCTCTGTAGGCAGAATGGCTGTTCTATGCATTTCCAATGGATTCTTCTTTTAGACGTATGCAGTAAGTATCTCTTTTGGGAGATCGATGTTTCAGTTTGCTCGTCAGTGTGGATGTTAAATCACTCCTGTTTGTAAGTGCTATTTGTCATGTTCTGCTTTTAATTATAAGTGAAAAGCACTAGAAGTTTGTCTGTTGCTGAACTTTGAATTGTATTGCAATTGAGTTTTTTATCTAATTTGGCTTATCTTACAAACTCAAAGCTTCAAAGTACTCTTGCTAGCAGCACAATGGAGGGAAAAGTGTGGGAATTTTACAGTGTAGATGTATATCCCTTTTAAGTTTACTCTTCTTTCGTGCTGTCCTTGTTACAACCAGAAAATTCTAAGTAAAATTAAGAGAGAGAGAGAGTGCAAACTGCCGTCTCCCTGAGTCAGCCTGGTTTTACCGTTCTCTGTTTTTTTCTAAGCATCCCCCTGCTTTTCAGCTTGATGCTGCAATTCAGTAACAGAATGTTCGTGAAAATTGTCTTCATTTTCTACAATAGCTAATATCACATTGGCAAATGATTATTGAAAATGTCATTTATTTTTATGTTCTCTATATACAAAGTAGCTTTACATTACCTACATTTTGATGATCTAATAGTACTATTTGTTATAATTAAGAAAAAAAAAAAGAACGTAGTGCCGAAATGACTTAATGTTCCTCAGTCTTATTTGTAACAGTGTTGGAGATATTTAGGAGAACGCTTCAATGGAAATTTGTGAGGATAAGCATCCTAAACTTCTAAATAGCTTTTGGCAAAGGGGAGTATAAATTCCCAAATTACCTGAGTGCTTCAAAAATTTTCTCTTTGCATGCAGAGGTTATGTACGTGTAATTGGTAGTCAACTCAGGAAGCAGATATCCAGATTATTCTTAAGTAGCAATTATCTTCCCAAGTCTTCTTAGTGTGGAAGGGATCAGCGTTTGGGAATTGGAACCTCCTATTTAGATTCTCAGATGTGGGTTTAGAAGATTAGTATTACATGCCCACTTAGAAATTGGCAGAATCTGATATCCAGGTAAAATATTTTTGCGTTGTCTTCTATTAATTCAGCTTTTCAGATTTTTAACCTTTTTTTTTTTTTTTTTTTTTAGTATCACAATAGCTCTGAAAACCACTCCACATATAAAATCAGTTGAATGTAAGTATTGCATCTTTTTCCAGAGGTTATGCTGTCTCATAAAATGCAGTCTCCACCAAAAATGAGCTTAGGCCAAGATTCATATTTCCATAATGTTTTCAAAACACTTATGGTAAGATTGATACGTGCATGTTTATACCAGTATAGGGAGCATTGGAAATCGTACCTGTCAAAGCAAAACAAATCCAAAAAGCTCATCCGTGACCTTTACCTTTAAAACATGGTGAGTGCAACCACCACAACTCAGGCTTTCCATCAAGTGGGTCAAGACAATTAAGCCAGGTTTTCATTTATAAACGTCCATGCATAATGTCGATGAAAGTGAGATTAGTACATGGAACCTGTGTGGAGATGGAAGGAGAAGGAATGCGCTCTTTACCTAGGGTTTGTGCTTTTGTTTGTTCACAGAATATGGTTGACAAAGTGGCCGCTCTAGCCCTTGGCTCTCCTCCTCACCAGAGCCTGCCCACCTGCTGCAGAGATGCTTGCCTTGTGGTGTTTTCTTGCGAGGCTCTCTGCAGCTAGGACTCCTGACACACAGCAGTTTCAGTGCCACTGGGAACTTGCACTATCCTGCAGACCCGGCAAGTGACTCTTGATTTATTGAACTTGAAGCTTACATGCACAGAACTGTGTCATGCTGGGGACCCCTGCAAAACCGCTGCAGATGTCCTCTTTCATATTGTAGTGCTCTGTGTACTGGTAGTTCATAGCAGTAGCTCCTCAGCCAGTCTTACTGAGAGGCCACCACCTGCTGCAGGTTCCCAGTGTGCTGCAGGCCATTCATCGGAAGTGGAGCTGGAGGAGGTGGAGGAGGGAACAAAGAGCTGGGCATTTCTGAGTGAGTCTGTTGGTCAGGAGCTGGCATCGGGCTCACTGAGCCAGAGTCACTCTGCATAGAGCCAAGATTGCTGCCATCAAAATGCGTCATTTTCTTCTTCATTAATTTTCTTTCTTTGGCTCTGCGATTCTGGAACCAGATTTTCACCTGCACAGGAGCAGAGGAAATTTTTTATAGTTGTTAATAGAATGCAGTGCGGTTCTTTATGTATGTATGTATGCTCTAAGTCAGAGCAACTCAAAGCTTGTTATTGGCCTATGAACTAAGAAAAGATTTCCTGTTTGGATGCTGAACATTAATTCCTTTGCTACAGAGTGTAAGCCAGTGGCAATATACCTGTGAGCAGAAATTCACCAGTGTGCTATTGTAGGTATGTGTAACTTCAGAGTATTATAGAAGCAGTGCCTTAGTAACTAAGCACTTTTTCATGCACGTGTAGATGAAGTCAAAATCTGCTGCTATTTCCCACACAGTCTGTGACTTTATTTCTTAGTCATTGCTCTGTCACAGAAATGCAATCTTTGAGTAGAGATAAACTATTGAAGAATAAATGGATTTTGATAGGGACAGAACAGGTGAGGACATGAGATGAAGCTGAGAGTGTTCAATTGAAAATGCAGCAGAATTTGTTCAGGTGTGGAAAAGTGACTATTCTGTGGCAACTGAAATGTCTTTAGATATGAATTCCTGATGTGGGATTTAAACCTGTGTGTGTCCCTGGAAATGGCTCTATATAATGTGTAGTCTTTGTAATAGGTTAAGTTAGCACATTTGGCCATATCTTTTCATTTTTGATCAGATGACAAAGGCAGCGCTTTTGTCAACTATTTTAAATAAAATTAGAATCTGTGGTTTGCTGAGAAATATTCATTTCTTTTCCTTTCTAGCTGCTTGGCAGAGAGATAACTGACAATTAGAAAGAAGGAAATACTGTAAAAAGTAGTTGTGTCTGTGGCCATTAAAAGAAATCTAGTGGTGAATTCCCTCCAGATATCATGAGGACTCTGTGACGCTTTGTGTACTTATTCTTGAGCCATTATTATACCCACATTCCAGCTGAACGTGAAAATTCCAGATGCACATAAAGCTTGTAGAAATTTGAACCCAGGTTTGTTAAGTCCCAGGCTGTCATCTCAAACGTGTGGCAGTTCGTTTTGTTGTCTTAATATCTGAAATATCACTTCAGTAGCAAAGGATATTCATGTTCTATTGAAACTGTCTCAAACATCCTACATTCTGACTGTGCTGTGGTAATCTAGCTTTTCCCATCAGTTGCCAGAATATATGAAGAGATGAAACTATCTAAAAACCTAACTAATTCTTGATTCAGAATTGCCCTCTGTGTTCTGTGTTATCTGCTTTGAATTTAGCGGTTTTATTCCTTCATTATTAAACTAGATGTAGAGACCTGCAGCAGAGATCCAGAGAGATGTTTTAGTAGGCATTTAAAGGTTGCATACCAGTTATCAAATACAAGTGAACACAAATCTGTAACATTAGACTAATAGCTTATGTGGACTTGTTCTTTACCCGTTGCTATCCTTTTACAGTGTTTCTGCCACTGCTTAGTTGTGCAGGTAATCCCAAAGTGTAATTGTAGCTCTTCTTTCTTGTCCTCACCATCTTCTTTATTTTTGTATCCTGTCTATATCAGAAGTGCATCACTTGTCACTTAATAATTAGATATTACTTCTTCCCTTTCTTATTTACATATCATTCTTTGCTTTTCTGTCTTGAGATAATCTGTTTGTGGAGTCCTTCCAATGAATCTTTTGAGGTCAATGCTTACTTCAGTGTACAGTATACTGTGTTAAGAAACCCCGAAGTAAAATGGGACAGAACATGCTCAGCCCATGTTAGGAGTATACTGGAGATCTAGATGAGCATTTTATCTTGCTTGGCATGAGTCAGCTGAAGTGCTGAAGAGCCAGAGGCTGGGCTCCTGCTTTGCTATAGGATGGGGTGGCACAGGCACAACAATTGATTGAAGAATGTGTCACCAAGTCGGTCCAGAGCGCGTTGTATTTTATGTCTTTTTGTCAAGAAGAAAGGACTTAAATTGTGGGAAAGGAAGTGGAATTTGCAGGGAATGGAGGGAAATAGGGAAAGGAGAAAGGATTAGCAAGTGTGTAGAGAATTTTAAACAAAAGGTAGAAGATAGCCAAGACCTAAATATCTTCAGTGTCCTGAACATACTGGAATTCATCGCTTATATTCAGTAGCTATGCCTCTGCTAAGAATGGCCTTGTTTAAGGTTTTCCACTGGCCTCAGTGGAACCAGGACTTGGAAATGTTTGCAAAAGCTCCTCCCTATTAACACTGATGCAGCTGAACAGCAAAAAAATCCGGCAGGTTGATATTTTCTCAGAACAAGACTATATGTCAGACCTCTGCTTGTCTTTTCTATACAGTTGCATAGCAATCTGCTGTCACTGTGTAAGCTGAACTATGCTGAAACTATCCCAGTGCTGATGGGATATTTCAAAACGAATGCAAACAAAGCCATCAAGCCATTCAGCTGGATAGTATGAGTTCCTAAATCACAAAGAGAACTCAGTGATGTTAGTTTTGACGTATTAGCATTTCTGTATTCTTAACCAGTGTGGTTATCTTCTCCTCGGCAATAGTAAATGCAAAGGAAATTTTGAATGGGTAATCCATACTCTACCTGTCTCTCGGAAAGTCTTAGGTTTGCAGCAAGTTCAGACTTCCTCCTGATTGTAATGTATCTGTTGTAATGAAATTCCTTCTCTAATTCTAATCTCTGATGATCTGTGTAAACCACTCGGTACTTCTCTCTTGTTCTTGTTTTACCTGTTTTGAAAGAAGAACACATTGCTTCAACCTAGAATTTTTTAAATTTCAGTAACATAAAATATCTGACTTTACATTTGACAGAAGTTTGTGGGTATTTTAGGCCTGGTTCTCTATGCACTTACCCAGAGTAACTTCCTTGACAGTAGTGGAGTTGGTATCAATTTACAACACAAGAGGATAATACCATCAGCTTTTGGATTTGCTCCTTAGTAAATAGATTATAAACTGGTTCTTGCATTCTGTATTACCCTTGGGTTATTATTTGGGAAATATAAGTTGTTCTTGTTAAGAATGAGGAGCCAGGAAGCCCGGGTTCTGTTCCCAGTTCTGATGCAGGCTTACTGCACAGTGTTGAATTGTTTTCTTCTCTTCCCTAAAGCTGATTGACTGTTACTTAATTCAGAGATGAATTGTGAAGGATATTTTACTGCATAGAAAATACTGAGAGCTTCCAAAGGACCTCGGATCCTGTTGTGAGAAATATTGATACAGTACTGTTGCTGTTATTGCAATTTGGTGGCTGCGTTTTTCCTTCAAGTCTAGCACAATTTAACAACACCTTGATCACATCTCAGGAAATAGTAAGATAAATTTTTAAATGGCATTTAATAAAGAAAGAGGAAAGGAAAGCAATACTTAACAAAGGATGTTCAACAACACTAGAATTGCACCATTGGTTCCTTTTCAGGCAGCACAGCTGCAACGTTTTAGATACGGGTACAGCCGACTGAAGCAGACATGGCTCAGCAGTAAGTGGGTCTTTAAAAAGGTAAGAGCAAATGGCATGAACAAGTGAACACAGTTGCAAGTATCTGGAATATATCGATTTCATACAGGATCATTTGTGAGGACAGATGTTGGCAGTCATTAAACCCAACTGAGAATGAGGAAGACTGCTGATGCTTCTTTTCTTACCAGCCTTTTCACTCTTATTAATGTTCATTTTAGGCAATCAAAACATCAGAGGTCAACTTCTGCCTAAAATCATGGTCCCTGAACCCTGCCCTAAGGTCTTGCTATGTTTTGGAAAGATTAGATAGTTTTGGGGCTGAAACCAATGTTACAGTGATTGCAAATAGTGACTTGGTTTATTTTGTGCTTCCTTATCTGTTTTCATCTGGACACTTGTTCAAATGTATGTATCTTGGCTGTAAATTGTCTGGGACAGAGAATGTATTTGTAGTTTGTGATTTGTGCCATGTGTTGCACAGTAGTACTATGATTTGTGTACCTTCCTGTCCAATGGGCAAGAGCAACCCCATTGGAATCAGATTCTCTTAGATCATACATAAAATGGGAGGCATAATGGGTCTTGCTGCCTGTAGCAGTCTGGTTGTGCTGCAGATGTAGCTTAGCTTCATACAAGGGCTTTTTTAATCTTTGTCTTACAGATGATTTTCTGGAAAAAAAAAGTATGCATGCCTAACTCTTCAGAAAAAGATATACCTCAAACTTATAATACTTGCACTGATGATGAGAGTAATTAATGGAGTGCGCCGAAATAGACTATCAGTCAGTGAACTGGTAAAGTGTCCTTCTCTGATCAGCTCCCCATGATGTGTCACCACTGAGCATCTAGCCTTCTCTGCAGCACAGAACAGCTGGGGGCTTATTGGTGGTACCAAAATCTGGTTACTCCTCAGCCCCTTCTTCCAGCTTCCCTAGCTCATGAAGTAGTACCCAAAGCTCAGAATTCAAGGTACAGACCTGTAGTGGAATCTTGAAGTACTTTATCCTTTAATTCATGATTTGGTTTCACAGGTTAATGTGTTTTTCCCCACCAGTGGAGAAAGACATAGTTTCATTGTTTAATAGCTGAATATATTTAAAGTTAACGTTACCTTCTACTTGTTATCTGAATGCATATACCACATGGTAATGAATTCTCTTCCAGGATTTGACTTTGTTGTCAAATTGTAAGAATTTTTGGCTCACTAAGGTACTATGTACATGACAAGGTTCTTAAGGTGATGACCCATTCTGTACTGTTGGTATAGATATTAGACACACAGTTGTTTAGCACTGGAAGTCCTGGTCACTGCAGTGCTGTAAACAAAATAGCTCTGACTGTAGGCGATGACCGGTTCACTCTATGTGATAGGCTTTCTCTGAGACTCCTCCCAGCTTTCATTAGAAGATCTACATTAGAATTTGGTCATTCAGCTTCTGTAGTTCTTGCTCTTTGACTGTGGGGAAGCACTGTGCATTAATAGTGAGTTTACAGAGATATGGATATTTTTCAGCTGTCATGAGATCATCAGTGTGTTTATTTGGAATATTTCAGTAGGAAAAATGAACGTATACATTTTTGTCTGTTGCCTATGCTGGTGTTTCTGCTCCCTCCATGCAGCCAAAACAACTCTCTGTTAAACTAATCTGTTAATTTTCTTGTGGACATTGTGCCGTGCTTGGCTTGGTCAGACATTCTCAGCTCAGTAGCATTTCTATCACCGTAGAACTGTAGTGAAAAGCAGAATTAGCCCAAGTATGTTTTCTCAAATAATCAAGAGAAAAGTGCTGCTAACTTTACAATATTATGGTGAAAATGTTAAAGTTTCTGGAGAACAGCAATTATTTAGCCCAGTCCACATAAGCACTATGACATTTGTTTTCATTCATTTGAAGTGTAGATTGTTTGTTTAACATATGGTCACCTGTGGTGCTTTAATGCTTTACTTGATATATTTTAACTTTAGATCTCTAGCCTGGTTTTGTTTTGTTTTTTTCTCTTCAAATGAGAGCTTGAGGTCATTCTAGGAGTCAGAAATGTTTAAGATGTTTCCTTAGTCTCCTTTGTGTTGTTAAGATGGAGAGCACAAAAGAGAAAGGTGATCTTATCTTCAGCTCTATTCTCATTCAGAAGTCACAGTCAAATATCAGATGTGCTTCTGTTGCCAAAACAAGATGGAAAACTTCAAGATACAGCTTCCTATTCCTGATTTTAGGAACTTAAACCCTTATCTGAGCTGTAGAAGTCTGAGATCTGCTGAGGTCTTCAGAGAGAACCCTTGTTGCTAACAGTATCATGTTTTGCTCTCGGTGAGGCCTGGTGAGGTCCCAGTGTCTGCCAGGGACTTCCATTTCCATATCCCTTTGTTGGATAGTGTCTTGGAGTTACTCTGCACGTGGCATTTCATTTCAAAGGCAGAGTGGATTTTTCATTTATATTCTTAAGTTGACAGCAATAAAGCCTGTTATTAAGCAGGTTGACAGAATATATGGCATTCTGTTGTGAATCTTACTGATCTGCTCATTTCAGTTACAGTGATTCATTTTATTTCAAGAAGTGCTACCTGAGTAAAATCTGAGGTAGAACTAATGCATCACCCCAGAGACAGCAGAAGAATGTTCTTCATCTGTCAGATCTCTTTGGTAGATAATGACAAAATGTAATGATCCAGTGATAAAGGTTAATATTTTAATCCAATCCTTTAGTTGACTAAATTCCTGCAGATTTTACTTAGGTGAGTGGAATTACCAACATTCACCTTTTGACAGCCTTAATCTCTTATTAAGGGCAGATCATTGTTTTAATCAGCGACGTAGTATCAGTTTTATTGGGAATGTATTGTTCTGGAGTCATAGTCCTAGCTGCAGGTGGTTGGTGAAATTATCAGTAGCTGTGTGGAATTAAAATAAAGAGCTTTGAAAACTGCCTCTGTGTTGAGGGGGCAGATTTTCTGAGTTGGGTGAGCTACTTAAGAACAGCAAGTTTTGCCAAAAGCCTATTTTACAAGTAGTGATTATTTAAGACTGCCTTTAGAGTAAGGAGAAATAAGATGTTTCAGCCTTCGAAGACTGTGAGATAAAGTTTAACAATCCTGTCTTATCACACCCTCTTCAGCAATTTTTGTGACTGGCCAAGTTCTGTGTTGGGGGAAGGGAACAGCTTTCCCCTTGGTCATAAAATTCACAGAGCATTTCTTCTGAAGACAATAAAGCTAGGAGAAGGCCTCTTTATTTGCTGTGAAAATCATCACCCTTTCCGGCAATATAACTCCTGAAGAAAAAAGGGAGAAGGAAGAGACAAGGCTGCATATCAAAGCAAAGAGAAGTGTTGAGAGGGTCTGTTGCCTCAATATGACAGATAGGCCTCAAAACCAAAGACAATGTAGCCCAGGAAAGGAGTAAAAAAACAAAACCAAACCAACACGGTCAGACCTCACAACTAGTTTACAAAGTAAAATAAATTAGCATGAGAACTGGTCCCTGGCCCCTTCTTTAGTGCCTCCTCTCGTAACTGTCCAGGAATATCCTTCGTCTACCTAAACTGACATCATTCGTAAAATCCAGCAGCTACCTACTTCAAACAGGAGATGTACAGAATAGTGTCAGATTACTTACAAGTATCAGCATCCCACTTGTATATCTTAGTATTGTTTCAGAGTGAGTTAATATCTATACATGATGGCTGAAAGGCAGTATAAGTCATCTTCAAATGTGGCATAGTTTTCTGGCCTGAAGATATGTTCCGTTCATATCTGCATCTTTATGGTGGCTCAGTTTTAAGAGAGGGAGCAGAGTTAGTTTTTTGAGTTAATAATAAAAACCATTGGAGATCAGGGCCCAGTGGTGTGGATTCTCCTTTTTTTTTTTTTTTTTTTTTTTTTTTGTGGGGGGGNAGACAAGGGGAAAGCTGAACAAAGTAGCTTCCATTTTTGAGTCTGTTTTTCAAGTACTGTAAATTCCCCAAATAATTAAATTCACCACATTGTTTTGAATAAATTATATATATTTTTTTGTGATCAGTGTTTTTTTTTTTTTTTTTTTTTTTTGGGAGGGAGCTATTTCTCAATATTCACACACTTTATAATTTAGGAAACAAAAGATCTGAACTCACCCTAGGGAATTTCACTGATTTAATTGAACTTGTGAAACAAAAGTAATTAAAATGAATAAATGTCTTGAAGAAGGACTCTGTGCTGCACATGAAGTTCTGTGAAGTTATGAAGGTGCTGTCCTGCACAGTGTCAGTAATTGCGTTCCTGCCACAAGTCTGAATGAGCTGAATAGAAATATTGCCAAGTTGGATGCATAGAGGTCTATGATGCTGAAATTCTATATTTGTATTTTCTGCTGGATCTTGATTATTTTTTCTTATTATACTTGTTTGGGTAACTCATGGTGAAAAGAACAGAGTAACATCATAGAATCAGAAACTTTCATTGGACTTAGAGGATTTTCCCCTCTGTTCTGCTGACTTCTATTTACAGTGCAACTATTTTCCATTTTGAGTATGTTCTGTAATAATGCTCATTGGCCAATTTCTGTCCTTGGTTAGTGTAAATCATTCGTCTTCATAATACAGAAGATAACTGAATTCAAAACAGAATCATTTTTGTCACCTATAAATGTCAGCTGGACAGACTGCTCTGTGGGGCTTTGTTTGACACAAGGATACAAGCAGTAGAAAGTGCAGGCAGTTTTCTAAGTGGCGGGGTCAGGAAAAGTCACATTGCCAGTGACTGTATAAACTAAAAAGCAAGTGATTACCTGGATTTTCTTCCAGGTGTATGTTCCTTAGGCATTCAGAATTTTGCAAGAATGACTCCTTAAGAGGAGCTTCTCTTTCTTACATTTGAGAGGATATAACTTCTTCCTTCTTCTAGATACTGTACATTTACTGAGCATTTGGTAATGATACTGCCAGCACCTGTCAGTACCACCAGAAAAATTGTCAGAGTAAATTTTTACTGAATGACTACCGTGTTTCCTGTGCTTGATGTCTCTGCTTACAGTTATTTTCCCTCTGTTTCTGTACTTGCCCCATCCCTTGTTAGTAATTAGATAGGTGCAGATCTTAAGATATGTTTTCATCTAATTCTCACTGCAGCTGAAACTACCTGGCGGTTACCTCATCATACTTTAGATTCTGTGCACAGGTTTACACAGATGTATTTTGTTTTCTCACAAAGGCTAAAAGTAAAGGCTTCTCCTATGCAAGGGATTGCATACTTCCATAAAAATACAGAAATCAATATAAGGAGATTAGTAATTCATTCAATGATGGGCTTATACTTTTCATCAAAGAGTTTGCTTGTGATTATGCTTTGTGTACATAGAATTGCTGTCTCTAGTTGTCATGGTTCTGGCCTCTGTTACTGTTGCTAGTAGCTGAGGGTTTCTTTTCCTTTTCTGCTTGGTATTTTAGCAACTGAAACAGATAGGCGCAGTATAAGGTTAGGGAAGTATAAGGGTTAGGGATGGGTCTTTTTCCGCTAGTGTTCTTGGATGAAAATACTCAGAGTCCTTTATTCAAGTGATCTGAGTCAGAACAACTTTGCTTTCTCCTGTATCCTGAACACCTTCAGGGAAGTAGCAGGCATTAGAACCTACATGGAGGAATTCCTACTCCCTCCAGTTTAAAGACTGCAGGAGTGTTCGTACATCCTTCAACCAGGGAGGATAGTGGATGAAAGCCTGATTAGGTCTTTCATGTGGGAAATGCATTCCAGTACCAGTATATCAGCATGACAGTCTTGCATTAAATACTGAGATCTTTCAGTAGTTTTAAGTAGTATTCTTATGAACTTTGCTTAATACCAGGTGAAGACCTGGTTTTGTATTCAACGTTGTTTTTTAAGTTACATACAGTAAATTTAACTTGAAATCATTTCTTCTTCTGTTCCAGGTGAATTGTATAAACAACAATATAAGAAGACATGTAGGGTATGAGGCAGTGGGAGAAATTTCAATCAAGTGTTTTTCTTTATTCTCTCTCAGGTCATGAATCCATGAAGCACCGCAACAAGAGAAGATAACCATGAAACCCCTAGAGATGGAAATGTCATTGTTTCTAGGCCTTGTTTCTGTTGCTGTTACAAGTCAGACTGCTGCCAAGTGGTATATAAGTAAGTCAATCTACAGAAGGAGTCTCTCCTGATTCTAAAGGGATACAATCAGAGTAACATTTCTTGCAGACATTCAAGAACATCTTGCAAAAATTACTTGCCTTAATAATCATCATTTTTATAGTGAAGTCATATTATTGATAAGTATTATTTTGAGACGCATAATGAACCAAGATACTTTTTATTTCTATAATTTGCTTTAGTGTCTTCAGGTAAGTCTAAGCCTTATTTTTTCTATCTTCAGGAACAGTAGTTCGTATCTTTTTCACAGGGACTAAAAAGAGGTAATAAACAACATACACAATTCTTCTTTCCTTTTCAAAATCTCTACTGAAATTCCTAATGGTTGTGCAAAAAGACAGAGCTGTAAGGCTGCAATTTAAATCCACAAGAGCAAGAGGTAGATAGGTAAAAACAAAACAAAACAAAACAAAACAAAAAACCAGAAATAGTAGTGGTTTTTGAGTAAGTATGTTGCCATCTGTAAATCATACTGCCTGTGAGAATTTTCACTGTGTTCGTAAGGACTACACAGAAGAAAGCAGTAAGTTTTTGCAAGACTGGCCCTCCTTTGTCTTTTCTTGAGTAGCATTCAGTGAAGAATAGCTATGAGATATATATTTTAAAATAAAAATGTCTTCAGTAGCCTCTGTCTTGTATTTGCCAAAATTCTTGTTCACCCAATGTAAGAACATACTCTGTCCAAGTATCGTCCATGGGCTCTCTGTGAGCTAAAGTTGCATTGAGCAGGTGTAGGGATGACTCAGTGTGTCTGTACAAAATAGGTGCATTATTTTAGCAATGACAATTTTTTTGTTTAGTTGCTTTCACTTATGTAGAATATATGTTTAAGTAATTGCTTTCCCTTCAGAGTTTAATTCAATACTGGCTTTGAAAACCACTATTTACAGATGTGTGGGAACTGGCCTGGGAAGGGAGGAAGGTCTGGAAGGAAGGGAACCTCCCTGAGTTGTGACACTGAGGTACTGTGAGCATCTCTGGGGGAGGTACTGAGCATCCTTAACTCCTACTGGTGTTGGTGCATGTCGGAACTGCTCAGAACCTCAGAGGATCACATACTTCTATAGAGGATTGTTACTGTTCTTTTGAGGCAGTGCCCCTCTACCTGCCCTTGTCCCCTTCCTTGTTTCGTTATTTTTTTTCTGTTGATACAAGGAACAGAGATGTATTTGGTGTGCTTAATAGTTATATGTATTTTTTGCATTAATTCCCACAACCAAAGAGAATCTTTTCCTCAGACTTCTTATTTTTACTTGTTAAACACGACTGAAGCATTTTATTTTAATCATCCACTCTTAGGCATTGGAGATTGACCTGTCACAGCATTAAGTTACTGTGTTACCAGAGATCTTTATATTCCTGTGTATTTTGAGTTACTGCTATGAAGAGTGGCAAGCCTTTTCTCATTGTTCCTGTTCTTAAAGCATTTGATCCTGCAGATATTTCATTTTACTGTTCTTATATTTATGGGGGCTATATCTAATACAAAGGTGTTTCCAACCCCAATACTATATATATTTTACTTGAACTATTCATGTCTACTCTAAAAATTAAGGAAAATAAGCAAGGCATACATAGTGGAGATATTTGATGTTTTCATCATGATTTTTCTGCAGACATACTTCATTAAATCTATTGAACTCTTGCTAAAAGCAATTATTTGATGTAACTTTTAAAAAACGTATCTCAAATGAAAATCCTGTCAAAGGGCATTGCTTTTTATTTGCTTCGACTATGGATGTCAAGGAAGATATATAAGGAAACATCAGCTGATTAAAAACAGCATCCAAAAATTGAACCAATATTTCACTGCTAGCAAGAGTCTCGTTCAAATCTTCTTGTAGTTAAAATGTATGGAACCTGGCAAAAAAATACAACAAAACAACAGAAACCAAAACCAACCACCCAAAAAAGGGAAAACTCTTCTCAGCATAGCCTTACTGCCCTCATACCTGTAGAAGTGGATTGCACCGTTTTCCTCATCCATTCGTAAGAGCTGTGCCTTTGGTTGGTAGGTGAGACCTGTTGCGTGCCAACAGTACCTGCAGGAGGTAACCCCCCGGGTGCAGCGGGATGGAGGGAGCTGTACTCAGCTGGACTGTAGGAGCCCTGCCCAGGAGAGGAGCCGCTGAGCTGTGCGGCAGCAGCCGTGCCGGAGGGCCCTGGGCAGGGGCCGTAAGCGTTCCAGTCCTCCCTCTGGGGGCCGTAGTGGGGTCCCCAGGCTCCCGCGGGCTGTCCGTGGCTGTCCGGAGCTGGCACGTGGTGATACCCCATGTAGTCTGAGTAGGGGGGAGCAGGCACAAAGTTCTGCACTGGCAGGTTGTTGTTGCTGCACCTTGCAGGTCCTGGATACATGCTGGTCTCTTTATCCAAAAGGTAACTCACATACATGATGCTCACAGCCTGGCTTTGTCTTGCTGGGGCATCCTGCTCCTCACGGTGTTTGTTTGATCTCTTCCCCTCCTCTTTCTTTCTCTCTCTTTTCTAGCTCTGACTGGCTCTATAAATGACTCATGCTAGCCCTCATGTCCCTTTACTACACATGATTAACAATGGCTTTACCAGGTGCTGGTGGTAACAGTTTACTAAGGTCCTGCCTGATGTCACAGATAACTGCCTGCCCCAAAATTGCATTTGCATTCAAATGAAGGGCTGACCATGCAGGCAACCCCACCTTGCTGCTAGTTCTGGTGCTTCCTTTCTCACAGAACCTTTATGTATTACCATCGTGGTTCCATAGTTTTTGAATGGAGGTTGAAATCTCATGTTCTTCAAGTTGAATTGTGTATGTAGTTAACCAGTAGCTATTCAAACAGTAGAAGTAATACTTTACTTGAGTAGTACACATCAGAATCTAACTTCAGGCATTAGCTTTCAGTTAGGTAAAGCCTGGAATCTGCTAGCCTGGTAGTTTTTTGTTGGAACGTGCTCTAGTATTTTTAACTGACAGCAGTGGACTAATTCAGCCTTTATCTATAGCTCTTCCACACTTTCTCACGTGAGCTTTCCTCTTGCCTTCAGCTCTTTCTCTATGTGGGAGAGCACTTGCAAGCTACAGTATTCCTACTGCTTTTAACATTACAAAGGGCATACAAGAAGTCTCATAGTCATTTTGAGCATTTGTTCATACCAATAGTCTTGTTGATGTTAGTAAGCCTATTCATGAGCTGGCTGCTGGTCACAGTGATTGAAGTTTATTCTGGCTTACAATGTTAACAGAATCTGTTATTGAGAGAATGCAAAATGTGTCACTTTCTCCATGCTTGTGTTTTGTTTGTGATATTGAAATGAGCAGTAGTTTTCCCTAAAGGTTTTTCTGTTCTCATTGCTGTGTTTGTTCACAGTAAGTAGCACCTTTTCTTGGAAATCTGGGAACAAATACTAGCTTTTTAGCTCACAAAAAGAGAAAAAAGGAAGGAAAAAATAAAAATAAAAAAAGTAAAATTAAAAAAAAACAAAACCACTGTTCTAAATTTTAGGAGCAATCCCATGTTAATAAGTAACAAACTCCTAAGAGATGGGCTATAACCAGGAGTGAGGGAGCAGGGTGTTGATTTTTTTTTTTTTTTTTTTTTTTTTTAGATGAGATAGATACTTCAACATTTTCTCTTAGTGAGCATTTTCTATTTTCATTCTTATGTCTTTAATGATGTGATACTTAATTGCACCTTTATTAACAAACCAATTTGTTAAATATTTTTTTTCTTAAACAGGTGCAAAGTACAATGAGCTTTTTCTTTGTTCAGAGGTGTATTTTTCTCTAAGTGCCTTTTGCACTTTAACACCTTCTAAGCTTACAGGTTCCTCCTGGTTCTCAGGAGGGAAGAATCACTTCGCACACCTGACAACGCTGTCATTTCTTTGTGTGAGAGAATGGCTTCCTTAGGCTGTATTCACAAGAAAATGAACTGTAGTTATTGAAATATATTTATCTGTTAGTATCATTGTTTCTATTCTCACTTCTATTCTCACTTTGTTATCATTTTTCTACTGTGTACTTCACTAAGTCTTGTACTTATATACGTATTGCTTCCTGTGAGCTTTTGGAGGACCATGGCAACGCTGTTGACAGGTATCTAAAAAACACTGAGCATGGGAGGTTGGCAGAGGCTGTCTTTGGTGTTTGTGTATATGAGCTTGTTCAGCTGCAATTTACACACGTGATATCTGTCACTCTGCATGGCCAAGTCTAGTCAGCTCATCAGCTCACCACACCTAGGGAGGGTACTGATCGTTGTGTTGTGACTGAATGGCTTAATTCTCCTGCTCCAGGAAAACAAAACAAAAGAAAAACAATAACAAAACTATTAATCTAACTATGTGTTGGAAGTCTAGACAGCCTGTGACTGTAGCTGTCCAATGCAGTGAAATTTTAAATCCTGTGAATTCTGCAGCATGATCTATATATACCTTTAAAAAGAAACCAACAAAAAACACACACACACACACACACACACACACAAAAAAAACAGAA
>PPHD01000016.1:0-33499 GCA_002909625.1 Bambusicola thoracicus
CACATATATATACATATATTTAACACAGTGCCCATGAACCCTTGTTGAGATATTTTTGTTCCTTAAATGGCACTAGGATCTGCTTTACTTCTTGTGACTGGATAAATCTGTGATGACTGGATAATGGTTATATCTAATTAATTAATATAATTAAAAGTAGAATTAACTAGTTTAAGAGGAAACATTCTGCACCTTGGCATTGTCAGGTTAATCATAGCAATTTCATTACCTTTTCAGTAGATGTTGGTTGTGTTATTTTTTGTTTTTCTTTAAAATGTGATTAAGGAGATGGTTTGAAGAAATAATGTTTCTTGTCAAGTAACTCTTTCTAGTTTCTTTAAAATGTGGCGGAAAAAAAATGAAGTCTCAGGTGTTTATGTACATTGAGTTTGAAAGCAACCGGTGTTAAAATACTACTGTAAGTGGTAATGCTTTGCTTATTTATTTATCCAGTTAAAAAAATGCTTTCTGCAAGCTCTGACTTCATTCACTGTCTTGTCTGACAGGAGGTTTACAAACCCCAAAGAAAATACAAACGTCAGAAGGGGGCTGAAGAACTACTAGATGAGGAGTCAAAGGTTCACGCTACGCTTCTGGAATATGGCAGGTGAAAGGCTTGGTTTGATTGTTAGAAGGCTTTGCATTGTGTACATTGAAAAACTGATTGTATTTTGTTTTTAATTCCACTTGAGAATCAAACTTTCACATTCACTCCAGTCAGGTTTCAGGCTTATTTTACTTATCCTGTTCCCCTGTGAACTCTGTACTACATATGTGGACAGTGTGGCATTGTACCACCAATGGGAACCCATTTTCTGACTTTGCCCCTTTACTGAGTTATGCTTATTGAATGTACTTATTCTTTGCTCCTTAAAAATGGCTTACACAATGATAGCAGTACTACTGTCGAATGCTTCTATATTAAAATGGCTTTGTACATTTTCTGTGGGTGGTGCTCTATCGCTTTGCCTACACTACTAAACTTTAAAATGCAGATAGAACTTAATGTTGGTTAATTCTTGAAAACTTGGAGTTATGCTGTCATCAAATAGGACTAAGTTTACCCCTTAAGTGTGAGTGTTGAATAAATGGAGAACAAGTGACAGTGACACTTTTAACTTTGAGCCATTAAAGACATAAATACTGTCTTTATTATTAATACCGTTATTAATACAATTAATACTGCTTCTGCAGTAGTTAAGGAATTAAAGAGTTGTAGCTGTGGACTAGTCATACAGAAAACGTCACTCTTTGTGACTGGGTATGCAGTGGGTTCAGTGCTTCCTAAGTGTGTCTAAATTACTCTATATTCTTTCTACGTGACTTTTCTTTAAGATAATACTTCTAAACTAGCAACATGATTCAAATGTCAATTTTTCCTCTCCAGAAGAAGAGGTAGAAAATTGTGAGTGTATCTTTGAGGCTCTGAACACTGAGCTTCACAAGGAGATTACAGATTCATCAAAGCTTGTAAGACTGTTTTTCTGGGGAGTGTAGATTGTACATACGGTTTCCTAAGGCCTTTCTAGAATTCAGAAGCTGATCGTTCAGGATTATATTCCGACTGGAAGGACAACAGCCCTTACGCCCTCTGTGAGCTTTATGTCACAACGTTTTAAGCAGAGTCTAGCTGTGCAAATCGTAATGGAAAGAGTGGACTGAGGTGGAATTGTTCTGTAAATATGCTTATTTCTTTTATTTAAAGAATTCCAAACCTAACATGAACCTGGCTTTGGATGTTGGTTTTGTTTAATGAATCACTTTTTATTGAATCTTATCACTAAAAACTGATAGAAACTTAATCTGTTTTTGGAAGTTGAAGACAGCAGTGTGTTTATTTCATGTTACTGTTATTCTTTTAGGAGGTACGGATTTAGCAGACAAGCAGGAAAAACAGAACAGGTGAAGAACTTTTGAATTTTTAAAACATACTGAAATATTTGGAAGAACTGCATTGCTTTTGTTGGAGCATTGGTTTCTTTAAGATCTTAAAGATACACAGCCTCATCTTTTGGGTTACACAATTGGCTTGTGGGATTGGTAGTTCTCAGAAGGGTATGGATTAATGGATCTGTGCCAGAGATATGTCTAGCCAGCCAGGGACACTATATTGAAGAGCTGGAATACTTGTGAAGTGTGGAAAGGCTGTCATGAAAATGAAATGGTGTGGGAGGCTGTTCCAATAGCTGAAATGTTTCCATAATTGGAACATTGTAAATCTGGGTTTTTTTGTTGTTTTATTTTCTTTTTTCTCCTTGCTGTCTGTATTAATACTTTAGATTACTGGAACTAGATATAATATTTTCTTAATTTCTCTTCAAAAGACTGAAGATAAGAAAATTGTGCTACCCTCAGGGCTTGCAGCAGCAGGAAAAGCTGAGCCTTCCGATGAAGACGACCTTCGGGCAGCTGAAGAGGTGTGTCATCTGTCTAAATAGGCAAGGATGAAACTAACTTACGGGGAGGGAAGCAGTTATCACTGCTCTCCTCTATCATTGTCATTCTCTTAAGGAGGGAAGATTTCTGTGCTTGTCTTCCAGAAGGGAATATGGAACTTGAAATCAGTGCCCCAAAATTAAATGTTTATTGGTATTCAGTAACAAAAAGTTAAACATTTTTTCTGTTTTGGACTCTGAGCATTTTCAAGAGGTCAGGTTTTGGGTTGATATGGGGAGCTGCAGGCTGACTTACAATATGTGCTCTTGTAAAGAGTTTTCCTGTGTTTGGTAGTTTCAGCCACCTCTGAATTAACTTTTGCAGATTTACTATCCCATTACATGCATTAAAATGCACATTGCGTTATATTGGTTGTGTATGTATGCCACTGTCAATAGTCAGAAATAAGTTAGGTAATAGAAGATTTGTGTAATACCTGTTATTTTATCCTAGCTTCGTATTAAGACTCTGATGACTGGAATGGCTGCAATGGCAACAGAAGAGGTAAACAATGTCTAAAATTGATACAGCTTTGTTTAAGTTGTGGTTGGTTATGTTTTAGTAGTCACAGTTCCTATTCATCATTAATGTTTCCTGCTTTGTCAGGCTCCACAGTACATTAAGATCCAGGGGTTAGGATATTCATGCAAATTTTAGTACAGTTTTCTCCAGTCTTGAATTGTTTTCATTCTTGGAAAATAGAGCAGTACAATGTTATCATTTTGGCATTTATTTTCTTGTTGTCATTCACTCTTTAAGGTAATTATTCCTAAAATCAAGTTACTTGTGAATCTGAAGTCTTGGAATGATTATACCTTTAAATGTTCATGACGAGAGTGCATGAAAAGATGGTTGTATTAGGAAGACAGTAATTCTTACGAGGCTGATGACTTATTCCTGGTAAAATAATGTAAACAAGTGCCTCTTTCAAGTGTTATTTTCAAGGAGAATTTAAGGGGAAAGACATCACAGTGCAGCTACCTGAGATACAGTATGATCTTATCTTACTCATCTTAAGAAGATAGCCAGCTGAATAATCATTTTAAGGGGGACAGTGGAGGAAAATTGTATGCATTTCATGGTGTTTTTCGAAGTGCTGATAAATATTAGAAACAATACTATAAGACGTTTGGGGAAAAAAAACAACTGGCTTTGTGTTTTCAGTTAAAATTCATAGTTGGCTACAATATATGTATATGTAATGGAACTTCTAGACTGCAGTAATGTTGAAATTCCTTTGGGTGAGAGGAATGGGAAGAAATTCATGTTTTAAGAGTTGCTTCAGTTTATTGTGATATCTCAGAAGAAAAGGCAGTGTTTAGTCTGCTCTCAGTGTTGATTGAAATGTTTAGAGCATGGAGAAATTGCCCTGCAAAAAGCACAGGCAGTTCCAAAACTCCCAATGTTTTGTCACTTTGATACAATTGCAGGGCAAGTTGACAGCAAGCACAGTAGGACAGATAGTTGGACTCCAGTCGGATGAGATCAAGCAGATAGTGTCAGAATATGCTGAAAAGGTAAGTATGTTTGCTGATTATGATTTACCAAGTCATGATTGACAGCTTGTTCATTAAAGCTTCCAAATCAGTTGCTGTGATTGCCTTAAAACAATACTATTGTGGATGACAGTACACTCAGGATTAAGGAAAGTATTTCAATTGGACTTAAACATACATAACCTTTTGGCAGAGCACATATTTTTAGTTACATTCATGAGCATCTTGGGTGTTAAGCAGCTTCTTAAACTTCTGTAGGGATAAAAGGCCTTTGCCCATAAAAAATCAGAGGTGTAAACTCAATAGTTTTTAATATGTTTAGTGTCAAGTACAGAAATACAGACACGGGAATCTTACTTGCACTTGTTTTCAATTATCACTTGTTCTGGGTCTGTCATTCTCAATCTAGTATTATAAGAAAAAACAAATTTTTGTTGTTTTAAAAGTTGGGGTGTATATTAGCTCCATTCTTTGTGTTCAGCTGTGATTGTTTTCTTTACAGTAATGTGAGAAGAAAATCTAGCTCTTCAAGCAATTAATACATATAATACATCACTGCCAGTTATAAGTTATAGGTTGCTCTTATTTGTCCGATAGTCTTCTCATATTTCTTCTTTTTTGTTGACACTTATGAGGTATGGAGCTTTCCCATTTGGGAGATAAACCCTATAACTCAACAGAGTCTATAGCAAATTCTTGGCCTTTCTTTATTATAAAAGATTGGAAGAACATAAGTCCAAGGGTCATATTTCAATGTTACATTTCTTCTGCTCTGAGAGAAGGCAGCAAGACCTTGACTATTACAGTAGAACAATGATTAATACTCTGGGAAGTAAGAACTGATTCAAGTCAAGCCAAAAACATACCGCTTTTCAAATCTACTGGATTTGAAAGGGAAAAAAAAAAAAAAAGGGTGTGTGCATGCATACACCAGGAAAAGAGAACTATGGATGTTACCGAACTGCTTATTAAAGCAACAACAGCACTCATGTACCGTTCTAATAATTTTAACCCCTTGTAACTATTCATAGTCTGAAGAACGGAAGAAGTGCATATTTGTCTGTCAAAGTTTTAATAGAATCCACAGGTGCATTTCCTGTGAAGAAAGCTGGCAGGCAGAAATCTAGATCTGATTTGCCATTCACTAAGGCTGTTCTTACAAGATTGTACTTTTCCTGAAGATCAATGGATGCAGCTTTCTGCTCACCCTGTTAACTCACTTTGTAAATTCAAAGGAAAGATAGCTTTTTATTAGCCCATCCATTGCAGCTTTTTAAGGGATAATTATTCAAAGTAGCTTTGAATTTTACTGTGTTAGAGGGTAAATCATCCCTCAGATGATTTACAGATATTCCCATTCACAGCGGAAGCGTTGAGACCTTCAGTGCAAGTTCATAGAACGGAATGCAAAACATACCTGGTCTACATTCTTTGTGGATTTGACAGTAATCTCAGTTGCTTTCCTGTCTTACTTCGATCATGTTTATAAAATGTTGGAAAAATAGTTGATTTAGACTGAATCCTTCTAGAGGGACATAGAAAGTACAGTGAGAGAAAGCTGTTCCCCTTCTGTGTTTTCATTGCAACAATTTTTACATTACAAATAAAGCCATGAGGGAAGTTATTTCTAGTAGAGAAAACCTAAATATTTTATTAATGCTATAGATTTCTACTTCTCTTTCCCCTTCTATCTGGGGCATAATCATTAAAATGAATATATGCATGGTAGAAACGAGGAGAAATGGAGTATGGCTGCACTTCATACACTTCCTCTGAAAACTTTAATGAATTTAACTTGAACAGTTTGTTGCCAAGGCTGTTCTGTATGGATTTGTAATAATTTTTTTGCTCGATCAGTTTCATACTGGTTTAGCTAACATTTCTTTCCCATTTCCAGTTTTCTTGGTTTGCATGTAATATGTGTACTGCCCATTCCAGTACCTGACCACTCTTTCAGAGGAGAAATTTTTTCTAATATCCAACCTGAACCTCTCCTGGCATTACTTGAGGCCATTCCCTCTTGTCCTTTTGCTAGTTAGGGAGGAGAAGATGCTGACCTCCACCTTGCAACAATCTCTTTTCAGGGAGTTGTAGAGATTATAAGGTCACCCCTGAGCCTCCTCTTCTCCAGATTGAACAATCTCTCAGCCAATCCTTCTAAGACTTGTGCTCCAGACCCCTCACAACTTCATTGCCCTTCTCTAGATACGCTCCACCGCCTCAATGTCTTTCTTGTAGTGAGGGGCCTAAAACTGAGCACAGCGTGCAAGTCGTGGCCTCACAAGAGCTGTCTGCAAGGGGTTGATCACATCCTTGGTAATATGAGATATAAGTAAATCTTGATGCGTATCTTTTTAATATAGCGTCGCAGGTGTTGTTTAGAGGCATTTTTTTCTTTTCCTAATTAGATGGAAAGAAAGTACATGAATTGTTAGAATAGATGTCAGAATGAGATGTCAGAATTACTTCACAAAAGTAAAACAAAATAAATAAAAGCTTAGAGAGGTAAATGTAATTACCTCACTGAGTATGTCATTGTCATTCAGCTTGCTGCATCTATGCCAATGTTTCAGTATCTAAAGACAACTGTTGGATGTTTTTGAGAGTTCTGGATTTACGTATTGAGGAATGGATGATCTCCAATTCAACAATCTAAGGAAATACTGAAGCAGTGCTGCTGCTTAAGGGGATTTTCAGCATGTTTGTTTTTGTTTGTGGTGCTGTTGTTCTTGTTTGAAAACCCTAGCAGGTTTAACGGTGATGCTGATGCAGTATACTACAATAAATCAATTATTGCAGTATTCTTAACCGTTCCCACAGCACCTCGCTAACTAACTAATCCTTTGGGATGTAATTTAGTTATTTGACTGCTTTCCTACCTTGGCTTAAGTTAAATTGGTAAGTCATTGTTTCTGTTGGAATGTGGGACACAGTTCTTGGTGAAGAATATCCCAAGTGTGCTCCAGTTTGGCATCTCCTTAGCTACTGTAGAAGCAAAAAACATTGATGTGATGTTCAACAGGCTGTTACTGTTCTTTATTTTAGCAGTCTGAGCTTTCCGCTGAGGAGCGACCAGAAAGGCTTGGAGCTGCTCAGCAACACAGAAGGAAGGTGGCATCCCTGAATAAGCAGATTTTGCAGAAAACCAAACTCCTGGAAGAGGTAAGAATTGTGTGGGGAACAAAGAAGAAAAAATTGATAAATGTGGTGGATGGCAAGAGAGACTGTTAAGTGAGCTTAGCAGTTGTGGATGAGTCTTGCAGCTGTTTTGGGCTGTATCCTTTATAATCTGGAAAGCAGGGAGGATCCCCAGTGTCTGAGATGTTCAGAATCAGTTTTTTCTGGAGCAGACAGCAGACAGTTCTGGCATTCTGCAAAATTGTAGCATAGTGTAGCTGCTGAATTAGTAACACGGAATATTCCTGTTACTTGGTGCATGCTGAGTGGATTACCTTTTAATTTCTGATGCAAGTCATTTCCTTTACCCGTTTTCCTGCTGTGTGCAAAAATGTATTTGCTTCCTTTCCACATACTGCTGCGACAGCTGCACTTTGCAGTGGAGAGAAAATGTGGTTCTAAGCCACAGACAGAATAGCAGAGTCCTTATTTACAAACCCAATTTTAGTTGCCAGATGAACTTTGTGTCCGCAGGAATACTTACATATTTTCTTAGCCCTGTAATGCTCTTTGCCATTTTAACAGTTGAGGACCATTTAATTCTGTGTTGGTTATTTTCAGCCCATGTCAGTTTGTTTTTTGTACGGAAGGAAGTACTGGCAGCTGTAAGCCAAATATAATTCTTTCATCACTTTACTAAAGTAAAAATTTCCTAGCAGACCTTCTTTTGCCATTTGCCAAAGGCAGCTTTTGTAGGGTAAGATAGAAGAAGCTGCAATCAGGGATAGTCAAGACTTCCTCTTGAAGTGTGATTGTGAAATTCTTGCTTCAGTACTGCAGTAAGTTCTGGCAAGAGTTCTCCTATCTAACGGTTCTTTTTTGTGCCAGTTTTCATGAAATGTGGACTTCAGACTTAAATTAGGATTTTTTTTTTTCAACTAGCTCAAATTCGGCCTATTGGTGAGAAATATGAAAATTGTAGTAAAAAGATATTGTTATAAGTTTCCCTGTGGATACGAATGAGTGAGGAGTTGGGTCACAGCTCTACGCTGTGAATGGCAAACTAAAACGTCAGGAAAAGAAGTGAATCAGAAAGCCAAACATGTATTTTCTTATTTGCAATGCTTCTGCTTTTCTGCTTCTTTTCTATCCCTTGTCCTATTTCTATTGTTTTTGCTTGCGATGTTACGTTAAACTATAAGTACTTCAGAGAAAGATATTGATATAAAATTAGCCACTAAGCTATCTGACAAAGTGAAATAGTCTGTGGGATTTTGGTAACTGCCTACTTAATGGATTTTCCATAGTTTCCCAAAATCAAATCAAATAACCACTTGCTGTATTGGTATGGACAATTCTATGGTACAGTCTCATCATGTTTTTATGTCGGTCTTGACTCACCCTAGCTTATTTGGAGAAGTAAAAAATGGGAGTCTCCTTTTTGCCTGGAATGGAACTTGTCTGTCGTAGCCAGGCTAAATAACTTCAGCACTTCAGCAAAGATTCAGTCCAATAAGTTACTTTTCTGCTGGAATCCCTTTTGTAAAAGCTGGTGTTTATTCGAGGACCTAATACATCAAGAAGGATGGGTGGAAAGTATTTGCTGCTAGTAAGTGTTCAGAGTACTTAGAATAAAATGGACTCGGACAAGAAAATACCTTGATTGTGATGGTTTGCCTGTTTAACAGATATCCATTTTCAACATCTCAAATATTGCTATTAGCATGAATTTAGAATCATACTCTGTTCTTTCTCTTTACAATAGCTGCAAGCTAAATGTGTTGATCTACAGGCAAAATGTACCGAAGCAAAAAAGACATTAACTGAGGTAATCTTTGTTTTTCTGTGCACTTACTGTAGCAGAATTGTTTCTGAGAATTCTTTTAAGAAGCTTTATGTGGAGGGATGTATTAAATGGGGAAGCTGATTGATAACTTTTATGTTAAGAAAGTTTGGAGTTTGTGAATTTCTACTTTTCTGATCCCAAAGAAACAGATTGATTTTATTTATTTGTTACATTGCCTAGAAAGGGAGACCTTTTTGTGATACTGTTATGAGGATTACTATTAATTACATTTCTTAGGTCAAGAGTTACAGTGAAAAGCTGGACAAAGAACTCGCAGCCTTAGAAACAATAGAATCCCAAGCAGATTCTAGGTAAGTTTTTTTCTCCTTTGTGGCTTTTGAACTTATAAAAAAGGATGGTTTTAAAATAAGTCATTCATTATGTCTTGCTTTCTCAACCTAAGCAAAGAATTATCATTTAAAAAAGTAAATTCTCTAGCTTTCTTCCACTGTCTTCCACTTCAGGAGAAGATTACCAAATAATTAATTCTGAGTGGAAAAATCTCAATATGTAGTAGAAAGTAATTGTAGAAATTTAAGTATAGGAATACCAAACGTGTATTTGAAGCCTTCTTATTTTGATATTCTTTGTATTTGAAACCTTAATTGTGCATAGATTAAATAGGGTGCTCTCTCAAAATTTCCACAATAACAAGGTCAGAATATCACAAGATGTTAAAATACTTGAGGTAGTATCAGATTTTTATTTATACTGTCATTATATTTGGATTTTTAATTTACATAGGCTTTATTGGAAAGTTGCATAGAGCTAAGCTTGTTCCAGTGTCTTTTAGTTCTCCATCTGCTTACGTTAGAAACAAAAAGACTAACGCAGTTTTGCTGGGTCTTCAAATTTAGTGTGTTACAGAATCTGCGAACGCTGGTAGCCATGAATGAAAACCTCAAAAGCCAGGAGCAAGAATTCAAAGCACACTGTAGGGTAAGTTTTAGTTTCTTAGATGACAGTTCAGTTACAACTTGGTAAACAAGCATTATACTTTTTCCTGTTTTGTCCTTCCTTCCCGGTTCCCCCTTTTCATATTCTTAGATGAGGCAGCAATGACCTGAGGAGCCCAGTGCTGAAGTGGAAATCTGGTTGAAAGCCCCTAGCTTTGGTGCAGACAACTACAGATACAAAGACTGAGATAAATCTGTTACAGTTTTCAGAGTAGCGTTTCAGCTTGGCTGTTTAATTGTAGTGTATTACAGCTGTGTTTATGGACTGCCTAGAAATACGATCAGAGAGATTTGTTTTCATTCTCATCTATTTAAACAGTAGGGGATGGAATTTAATGGAATGAAAAGAAGTGAACAGGCATACTGCACTCTGGCAGATACTGAGCACAGAAACCTCATTTTCCTATACAAACGTTTTAGAAAACTCTGAAGAATTCTGATGGAAATGACCTTGCGGCTGACTTTAGGTTCATTCATTGTTAGGAATACCATGCATTGCAGTTCTCTGTCATGCTGTTGTAATATTTCATTGTTTCCTTAGCTTCTCATTTTCTGTGTCACTCATTGTATGTTTTACTTAGCAGAGTATATTTGCAAGTATATTTACAAGTAAGAAATAAATCTGTTCCTGTGTTGGATAAATGAGATATTCAGTTTTCTGTAGTGAGTTGTAAAGCATGCTTAACCCCGGGGGCAGGGATTTCTATTTGGTTTTTAAAAATTTTGAAAGAAAGTGTATTGTCAGCACCATAATTTCGTTACACTTGTATGATATCCAGCCTCCTGCTGTCCCCTTTTAAGAGAATAGGTCTCAACTAAAAGCAGTATAAACTCCTTCTTTTTTTAAATAGGAAGAAATGGAGCGACTTCAACAAGATATTGAGAATTTGAAAGCTGAGGCAGCAGAAAATGGGGAAGAAGAGGTAAATAGCAAGTGTGTCAAGAGCTTATTTTCAATTTGTGTTTCAAAATGTTGGTTGATGTCCTTCTGACTTGGGCACATTCTGGTTAGGATCAAAAGACCTGTTGCAATTTCTGAAGAATTCTCTTCTCTACCACTGGTAAATCCACAGTTCAGGCTGATAAACAATAATAAGAAAAAATAGAATAGAAATGACTACAGAATATTTTTGTCCCTTTTACTTTTTTCTTTGTAATATCAGAGAAGAATCTCTGGGTGTTGTATTATGAGAAGTGTGTATTTATGGCATAAACAGGTCCTCCTCAGAAAATATGTTTGTTCTGGAGGTCTTTTTTTTTCCCCTTTAAGGGTGAATATGTTTGAAGGATGGAAGCACAAGTTTTCAGGGCTCAGAACACTTCACACAATTAGCAGCTATCTGAAGTTAGGTTTAACACCAGTGCAACCAAACTGATGGCAGTGAATAATGAATTTACAGAAAATGAAGCACTCGACTTAATTGTTCCGATGAGTAAACATTTGATATATTTGTCTGCCAGAAATCAGGTAGATTATGGGTTCAGTGATGCTGCTGTCCTTCTGAACACAGCATGAAAAAATGAAAATGTAACTTAAATATTTAAAGAAGAAAAAGTGATCTCTGCTCAGTGCAGGAAGTGTAGAATACATAGCAGAGGGCTTGCTTTGTGTTCTGGGCTGTGTTTATCCTTACCCTTCCGGAGGTTGGTGGCCCTGCCTGTGACAGGGTGGGTTAGATCTTAATCCTTGGGTCCCTTCCAACCCAAACCTTTCTATGATTCTCTGAACACTGCTGATGAATGGTGTGTGAAGTCATGAAGTGTGCGTTAAACATCTGCACAGTGGTTACAGAGAATCTTTGGATATTTAGCTTCATTTTCTGTGACGGTTGCAAGCAGTGGAAAAACAGCTGACAAATCTTGAAAATCTAAAAGTCTTAGCTTGTTTGCAGTGAAAGATGAAAGTTGTTAATCATTGTTTAACAAATAGCAAGCGATGATGGTGTTCTAGTTGGAGCCATTCAGTGGAAGATAGAAATACAGACAAAACTCAGTCTGCACACTTTTGTAATTGCAGCTCTCATTTGTCACTGTAATCCACAGTTGTTTTGGGTTCTCAAATTCTAGGAGCCGAATAAGCTTATAGACCAGCAGTACAAAACTGAGAAGGAAAAACTTCAAAAGATCCGGCTATTGCTGGTAAGTCTATACACTTACTTAGTCAAAACAATTAAAGCTTTTCTTACCCTGTCACTTTTAATACTATTTTTACTTTTTGTTGTAATTAAAAAAGAATAAAAAATCACAAATCATTTACAAAATAATATTGTGCCTCAGCCAACGCCTTAAAAAAAAAACAACAAAAACCAACAAACATTAATTATTTAGTAACAAAGTACTGCTTGGGGGGCTTCATCCGTTTTAAGAAGAGAACAAGAAGAGGCTTTGTTTTCTCCCCTCCTAACTTTCTATTCAGGCACGAAGAAACAGAGAAATAGCGATTTTACAGCGCAAGATTGATGAAGTACCCAGCCGAGCTGAGCTAACACAGTATCAGAAGAGATTTATTGAACTTTACAGTCAGGGTATGTATATCAAGCAGGAACATTCTACTGAAGGCTAAAGCCCCAGAAGGAGGGCAATTGCATTTTAAACTTACGGTGTGTAACAACAGCAATTGCTAATTCTGTGTACTTTAGGGGTTTGATGTTCACATTATATACCCTGTTTTCAAGGTTTTATTAAGGTGGTTATGAGAATTCTCTTGTGGGCAAAACTTGATGCACAAGATTTTTTGAGTAAATTCTGGTTGTAACAGGTTCAGTCATATAGGTCAATGACCAGTGTGTTTAGAAAGTCCTTAATTCACTGTATACTAATGAAGTAGATTTAAGTTGCTTTGAATTTCCTGGGACTTTATTTTCTGTAGCACAGAATAAATGCGGTAAGTTAGAATAATGCTGTGCTCGGTCTCCTGGCCAGGAACCTGTGCTATCCAGGCTAATGTTTTAGAAAATAGAGCTGAAAATTTGTAGCAAATCTTCCTGAGAATTGTGGGCTTTTTTTTTTTTCTTAGGAGATTTTTCATTTGGCCACATTCAGGAGATCTTTAGTGTTGCCAAAAACAGGCTTTTGGACTTCTGGGTCTAAGGTATTTTAAACAGGGCAACCTTCACGGGCACCTTCCAGCCTCAGTGCTTCTGTACTGGAATGCTTCTAAGTTTCGATATTCCTTGCTATTAAATATAAATGTGGGTGTGTGTACGTGCGTGTATATATATATACAGATATATTATTATCACTGCCAGAGCTGCTACAAGATAAGGAAAAGCTGCAGGAAAGGAGAGGTTGGGGAAACACTTCAATTTCGCAGAAAGTCCTGCAAAAACAGGACTAATCAAGACAGTATAAGCCTGTTGGAGGTCATTCTGTTCATGCACTTCTTCAAGCAACAGCCTCATTTCAAAGCAGCAGCAGTTGGAAAGTCTCTTTGTAGACCGTGCTGAACAGCCCTTACTGATTTTTTCCAGCCTATCTCAGCCTTTCCTGAATTCCTTGATGCTTTCAGGCTCTGAGTGCTCAGTATGCTTTCTGGGATACAGGGTCAGTTGCAGCAGTGGAAAAGCTCTTTGCTCACAGCACATGCTGCAGAAGTAGTCAGTGCTGGATTTCTGTCACTAAAACATTCAACTCTGAGATGTGAACAGCTGTTTGGCTTCAGCTGGAAAACATCATCAAGCAGTAGGACTTCCTTTAAGAAGCTGTATGTTTAGTGGTATTATGATGTGGCAGGAAGTTGTGCTGTCTGTTAATGGCTCCATTCAAAATCTTAGTCCAATATATTCGTTCAATAAAGATCTTGTTTAAGGATGGCAGCTTGTTAGCTGTTAGAGTTTAATGTGATGATTGCAGTCTAGTTTAGCTGGCTTACTTGTGACTTTTGGAATAATTTTCATCACTAAGCCATTTGGACTTTTTAAACCCCTACTTATTTTCTGGGTTCAGTATTCTAGACAGTGCTTGATATGTTAACTAAAATAATTTTTTTGCCAGTAGTCCTTCTCCGTTGAGCTTTTTCCCACCATCTTAGGTTTCCGTAGTCAGTGGAGATATTAAGAAGAGGTGAACCCTTCAGAGACTTGAGTATCAATCATTATCTTGTAGGCCCAAATGGAAGGTGTGTCTGAGCCTTACCTTCCCCACTGAGCCATGACACTGCTCACCTACAACAGCATTTTTTGGAAAGAGAATAATATGTAATGCTATCAGCTTAAATATACTGTAAAGAAGGAAAGAAAGCTTTTGTTGTTTGAAAGCCTCCTTGGGTATCTTGCACATTTGTAGCTTGGAAGATGCAGTTTAATGCACTCTTTTTCCATACAGTACTGTCAGAAAATCGGTACCCCTGCACTCTGTGACCCACCAGTGCACAAGTTATCTAGGGCAACTGTATTGTCTAAGGGTAAAGCATGTGAAGGAGAATGAACAGGGAGTGGTAAGGGAGCACAGCAGATAGTGCCAATGTAAGTTTGCATAAAGGACTGTCAGTATCTGGGGTTAAACATCAAACTGTTGTTTGGAGTTCAGTTCTCATGAAATCTGGTAGCTCCAAGCCCTGCTGGAGATTCAGTGCAGAGGAAATATTCTTCCAGAATGTATTAGAGAGTGTGTTCCATTACTGATAGGAGTGTATTATACAAAGCCTGCGGAGTACTTGTATAGCTTCCATTTCACTCATGCTCTTCTATTATTCTACCTTTTTGTTTTTCTTTGCAGTCTCAGCAACTCACAAAGAAACAAAGCAGTTCTTTACTCTTTATAATACACTGGATGATAAAAAAGTATATTTGGAAAAGGAGGTAAGAAAGTGTTACTGCTGTTTTCTAAATGTTCGGTCTATGGAGGAGAAAGTGAAAGCTAAGTAAAAACTATTTAGCCACGTCAGAGCTAAGTTATCAGTCTTTGAAAGTAAAATTGAGACAGTTGGTTCATACGAATATTTCTGATGTTGAGGTGGAAATGATCTGGGTTGTAAAAAGTACATTGGTTTGTAAAGCATGTCTGAATTGCTCACTGTGTGAACAAAACATGAGTAACGTTTGGTAAGCAAATCTCTCTCTGCTTAGCTTGTGAGACCAAGTGGTTGTCACATTTACGACAACAAAAAGATACCTGTTTTTGAAGTTACTGAATGACCATTTCCATCCCTTAAGTGGTGGATTCTAATATGTGTACTAGATGATTTTCAGTTTAGAAGATCAGTAGTTTACATGACTTCTTCAGAGGGCACGTGAACAATTGATAGGTCTAAAAACAGAAATGTTCTTCAGCAGTTAACTTATGCTGCGTGTAACTTCCAAGTTCCAAGCTGCACTTGCATGGATATAATTTCAAAAGGCCAATAAACTGTCCAGGCATTTCATTTAGCTTGATGTCAGTCATGAGAGAGGTGCTTAAATGGCTTCTTGTGCAGTCATAGCTTTGTAGTCATATGTAGTATTGTAGCATATGTAGTCATATGTAGTATTGTCTCATGAAGATTTCTGGAAGATTTCTTGCTTGGTTTGCTGGTTTTAGTGGGGTCTTTTTGTTTGTTTGCTTTTATTTTCTGTGTTTACAAACTCCCAACCCTTTTATAAAATTTGCTCAACAAATGGAGGGAAATGCAATGCAGTGGGATTATGGCCGTAAAGGTTACGGTTCTGACTTGAATGTTTCTTCTCATGCAGTTAATGGTTTTAATCATACTTTGAAAGTTTTATTTATTAAAATGCTTTTAAATTGAATTTTTCATTATGTCTTTGCTTCACGGGTTTTATAATCTGGCTTCATTGCTGTGCAGGGTAGCACATCAGCTTCGTACTGCACAACAGTTGTGCAATACTACTTTTCATTACTTGACTGTTTTGTGGTACAAACTGTAGAACTGCATTCCTAAACACAAGCTTATTGGAAATATTTCAGGGCAGGGATGTGGATTTGGCAAGTACTGATGGGTCACGCAGTGAGTGATCACTTTCTTCTAAGTAACAGGAATCTTTAAGTGACGTAGCTTTGGAATCTGCTCAGAATTTGTTTCATAGCAAGGTCAGGAACAGCTGCAGGTTCTGCAATGCACGTGCCTATTGCTGTTGCATTTATATGGAAGACTGTAGATTTGAGGGAGGTCAGTTCTGCTTTCTGTAGCAGTTAAGGCAAATGGTTCAGTTTGCAATGCTTAAATTTGTTCAGTACCTTTCCAAGTCTTCATCATAAGGAGAAACTGCTTGGAAGGTTTAACTGCAAGAGACTTGGAAGAGGTATTGGAAACCATGAGGAATCTCATTCATTGCTAATTAATGAATTTTAGTGCTCTCAGCAATCTTTAGATAGTAATAAAAAAATAGGCAGTTTAATCAGCTGGGTGAGTTATACCAAGAGCAGCAAAATAACTCCTGTTAATGTTACAGATTTCTTTGTCTTAAGTGCAATGCCAGTATCTTGTAGCAGGAGCTACTCATAGTGATATCAGAATATCAGCTATTTTCTTCCTTCTTTTTTTTTCTTCTTAATTCACAGGTCAATTTACTGAATTCTATCCATGACAACTTTCATCAGTAAGTAACGGTCATTTTTCTCTTGATAGTTGCAATGAGTAGTATGGCTGGTTGGAAAGATAGGAGGGGGAATGAGTAATGGACTCTAAAAATGCATGATAATATTTTATTAACTTAAACTGTTTAATAAAATAGTTTATTAATTCCGTTTAAGCCAATGTTCGGGGAATTTCAGACTTGGAATTACTTAACTTTTATAGTCAACGTATGGTTTTAATATGTGGCTGTTCAGTTGTGGTTGTGTAAAGAAATTCAGTCTTAATTTTCCTGGCATTAATTGAAATATTTTTCTCCACCTTGTGAAGCTGTAGTTATATTATATACAAAACATTAGATTCAGACATATTTGGGATGTTTTTTATGGTCTAACTCAGTATTTAAAGGTTTTGGTGAATTGTGAGAAGTCAAATCATAGTTTGTTTGGACACTTAAGATCAAAATACCATCTGTGATGCAGCCAATGTTTATTTCTCTCTGGTGCTTTTTTGACTTAAGGGGAAAAAAGTTCCAGAGTGAATTTTGTCATGGCAGTACAGTTCAGTAGAGTCATAGGCAAGGAGATGATCTCTTAATTTTTAAGTAATTTTTTTTTTCTCCTAAGCAATGGCTTCTATACTGTAGAATCACCAAGGTTGGAAAAGACCTCCCACATCATCCAGTCCAACCATCCTCCTATCACCAATATTTCCTACTAAACCATGTCCTTCAGTACAGCACTTAAACATTTCTTGTACACCTCCATGAACATATACACTTGGGCTGTTTTATGTTGGCTCAGAAATTTTTAAGTTTTTATTTTGTATTGTTATATTCAAAATTCTGATTACAACAGAAACTAGGCCAAACAATTAGTTATTTCAAGTGTTTTCCTGTGCAGCAGGAATTGTAGATCTGTTCTGTGTCTCAGTGATGAGATCCTTCTGATTCTGTCCAGTCAGTAGAACCCAGTACTGTAACTGGCAGCTGGGATTTGGTTGGCTGTATTGATGGGTGGGAGGTGGTATTTTCTTTGTTTCCCTTTATCTGTTCAAGATAAGCTACGAGCCCAAAATTACATCAGGGCTTTTCCTGTTAGGACACAAAATAATGTTTAGAATATTGACTGTTCTCCTAGTCCTCCACTCACCTTCTTTATATTTGAATTAGCTGCTTTTCTTACAAGTTTGTGCTCTTGGTCAGTTAATAGCAATTTATTTCTTGAAAACATATGAGAGAGTTGAACTGTCAGAGAGAACTCTGATGATGAGCTCTGTGGTTTCTGTTCCCATCTTTTTGATAGTTTATGTCAGCTGAAGATCTGCACTGTTACTTGAAATCAGAGATTAAAAAGATTTTTTTTTTTTTTACATAGAATACTAAGTAATGCAAACACTTGGACATTGGTGAATACACAAGGTAATTGTAGATGAGATGCATTGTCCCACATGCATATCTGTTTGTTGCTTTTGTTTTTTTCCCCAGAGCAATGGCATCTTCTGGTTCTCGTGAGCAGTTCTTGCGACAGATGGAGCAGATTGTAGAAGGCATCAAACAGAATCGAATGAAGGTCTGAGATACTTCTTGCTTTCTCTAATAGAACCTGAAAATGATTTCAGGAAGGCCTCTTGGATAATAACTATGCATAGAGAATTTCAGTATGTGAGGTGCAAATTAAGCAAGCAAATAACAGGTATTTTTTTCCCATCCGTAAGAAACTGCTCACTGCTGAAATGTAAATGAATAGAGTAGAAGAGAGGTACTGTTAACACTTCTTTGCTGGTGGGAATTTTATATTCCTTGTTACTGGCTATGTAAGTGATATAGATGCATGAAATGGCTTTATGTAACCGAAGTCTCACTGAAGTCCCTGAGGTCAATGGGAATTTTTTCCATTTGGAAAATGCACAAGCACAACTGTGAGTATGTTAAACTCACTTTCTGGTGTTGAGTAGATTTAGAAAAGTGTGTTGTGCCCGCAGGTTAAGGGAAAGGGCTTTGTGGGTGTGCTGAGCCCAGGAGTTACTGCAAAGAGGACAGAATTGCTTCTGGTAACACTGAGTGGCCTTTCTGTGAAAGTTCAGCCTCAGTGGACTTTGTGTTAAGTGGTCTTGGGCGAATGTACACATGTGAGCCAGCAGTTACTTCAAATAAAGGTGTCCACGGTTGTATTTGCATGCAGTGGGATAGCTTTTAGTGCTTGTCAGTAGCCTCTATTCCTGAGAGGAAGGCAGCCTTCTCTATAATAAGAGCTGATCTTTCCATTTAGAGGCTTGAGTTGTGTTTGTCACAAATTTGGCACAAAGACAAAAGAGAATTTTCATGTGTGGGTTTTGAGCAAGTTAAAATTACAGAGAAAGATTAAAGATGTGCCCTGCTCCGATTGGTACAACTAGCATGAACAACTAAATCAAGATCTTGCTATTTCATCAAAAGGCTGCAGTTTCCTGTTAATTTCACCATGTCATCATTGATGTAGACCACTTTGGTGGGCAAAATTCTGGGCTTTCAGAGACAGGAACCTTAGCTCAATTCTGAATGCTACTTTACAGTGCCACTGATACTGAGATGTCTGCTTGAGCTTTTTAATTTTTCTTAAGAGTTGGCCTAAATGTTAGCTGTGCTTAAAGCACAAGGCAGGGATGTCATTTGTGAAGCATCTATCTCATTGTTACAGAAAATTATTTCTTACACTTTATGTGCTTTTGTGTGTGTTTCTTATACAGTAAATGACCTTTAATCCTTGCTGTATACCAACAGATGGAAAAGAAGAAGCAAGAAAATAAAATGCGAAGAGATCAGTTGAATGATGAATACTTAGAGCTTCTAGAGAAACAGAGGCTTTACTTTAAAACAGTGAAAGAATTTAAAGAGGTAAGAACGTTTTTTTTGTTAGTGTAAGTTGGCAAATACTTGAACTGAGCAGGAGTCGTTAAGAAGTTCTGCTCAGATACACTGATTGCTTTGAAGCAAATTATCAACTTTGCTTTTGGTTAAGAGCACATTTCCACTGCCCTTCTTCCACTGCCCTAGAGAGAACTTCTATTCAATCTTGGTATTTTTAAAAATAACAGTAAAAAATTGTAGTTGTGCTGTTGAAAACAGATGGTATATGCCTGTGTTCACGCATTTCTTGACCAAGAATGGTTTCCTGGACACTGACATTTTGCAGACTGTCTTCTGAATTTTCAGATGTTCAAAAAGTAATCTCAATTTCAGATTTTTTTCAATTTAGAAATAAATAGGTGGATATACTCTACCTACATCTAGCAATTGTAGACTAATGGTCAAGCAGCATTCGTTTTTGTGTGTGTCATGAAGCTTAATGAATTTTCCATTGGAATAACAGTGTGGATGAAGCAAGAGTTAACTTCAATTCATCACTCATTCCAGCCAGACTACTTTGTATTTTGGAGGTCTTTCAAAGACGAGGCTTTGGTTTGCTGACGTGCAGGTACATACAATAAGGTTAAGAATAACTACCTTATCTGTTTGCTTGCTGTTAACAGGAATGTCGTAAGAATGAAATGCTGCTGTCCAAGCTGAAAGCTAGTTCTTCCTGAAGATCTCCAGCTGGTGAAGTTGATCTATATGGTTGTTCAGTCTATACATTAAATCTCTTTTGTGAAGTAACAGTTACAGCTGCAGTTGTAGACATGCGTGTGTATGTACATACACACAGCTGTAAAGTCTGGGATTTTTTCCAGTATGTACTCTTTTACATTCCTTCATCAAATCGCTGTATTATTCATTATTGCCTCCACTACACAGTAAAGAGTTAATGCAGTACAGCAAAACAGAAATACTGTCTAATTTTATTTATTTATGTTGTTTTTTTTTTTTTTTCACGGTAAGGACAATGAAGATGGTTTTTATTTGGGTTTTAACACTGAAGAACTACAAAATTCTGCAATAAGTAGATATAGACCATATAGTATGTCCAGTACCGTAAGATGAGTGCTGCAAGGTGCAGTAGCTTGTTAATTTTGGCCAAACATAAACATAGAAACTGGTTCCCAAAACTTTCCACCGGCTAATAACTTCACACCGTTTTAATTTAAACTCTAGAGAAGATTCCAGAGGAATAAAAATTAATTTCTAATGGTTAAGACAGAAGAAAATGGAAACTTACCTTGGATAATTCTCATGTAAAAATATAGATCTATATTTTTATAAAGTCTAGCAGTTGTATAATTTTGTTTGAAATTTCCTTTTTATATATAGAGTATGCACTTGTTAAATTAATAACTCCAGGAAAAACACCTTAATCACTAGAGCTATCGTGTGTTATCCCTGGCTGGGATGAAAGTCTAAGTCTGTGTCAGCTGTAACACAGGAAGATAAATATTCAGACTTTCTACTCAAATGATCTGATGCTCACCTTTGAAGACAACAGCCTATCTACCCTACTGAAGATTTGTCCTTGAAAGTTTAGAAACTTTGTGGAACACTTTCTGAAACATTTTTATATCTGTATGTATGGTATTTTATAATTCAAACAGTTGCCTTTTGTACTTAACATCAGGATTTTGGACTGACTTAATGTACATCACATCTTTTGTTCAGGAAAAGGAAAACCACATTATTTTTCCCCAGTAACGCTGATGGCTGCTGATAGATGACTTTCTATGGCAGCGAATACAAAATAAAAAGATGTTTAGAATTCAGTGAACTTCTGCTATTGTGTTTTTAGGATGGCACTTCAAGGTTCCACACTTAAGGTTGATATAGATGCCTTAATATGATTTTGAATTACAAGTGCATTAAAAGATGGATTCTGTAAACGTAGTGTCTTGATATTCACTAGTAGAAATGCTTTCGTGTGTCACATAGCGTTTGGTAACGTGTTATCTCTTGCTGCTTTTGTTAAGCTTGATGTTTAGGTATCTGGATCAAACTATCAAACATGCTGTACGCAGAGCTGATCCACAAAAGGGTAAGACTTGTTTTTGCATAGACATTTGCTTATGGTACAGAATTGTCAGCAGAGATGGTACAAGTTCATCACACTGCACCACCTCATTCCACTCCTTTTGAGAACAGTGGAAGGTTGTATATGACCTTAAGCAGACACTGTAGCACTAAATGGAAAAGTGTATGCATTCATTAATCTTTTGATAAGGAGACTGTGGATATTCTGATTCTGTCTGGGTTAAATGCAGTAAGCTACTTCAAATCTGGTAGGCTAGAGTCAATGTGACATGGCTTCTCATGATTTTGTGATAATCTGAAATGCATTTCCCGTTCCTTAAGTACAAACAGAAAGAACCTTTACACTGAGCCAGGTTATGCCTTACTCCCCTACAATCGCTAGTGACTGAGTATAATGCAGGGTGCTTCTCTTGTACTTATTTAAAAATCTAGGCAAAACTGAATTCAGAGTACCTGAAGAAGGAAATCAGGTTTGCATGCTACTGGTAGACATTCTCTAGTTAGCTGTGGTAGCAGTAGACAAATAGTGTCTACAAACTCTATAAAATTATCTTTCTAATTTGCACGCTATTTCTTCTGATACTTGGGGAAAAGTCAGTTAATAGCATGAGAAAGG
Source organism: Bambusicola thoracicus (assembly GCA_002909625.1). Classification (NCBI taxonomy): domain Eukaryota; kingdom Metazoa; phylum Chordata; class Aves; order Galliformes; family Phasianidae; genus Bambusicola; species Bambusicola thoracicus. The sequence goes on from PPHD01000016.1 coordinate 21,912, forward strand.
GCACTTCAGCTAGCGGCAAACTTTGTGTCTCCTTGATGACTGTTGACCATTCCTGGTCAGTTTTACGGTGGAAGAACAATCTAATTTCTAAGTGGGGTTTGTAAAGACCAGAACACAGTCCTGAAGTGGTTACTGTTTTCCTTTAAGTAGTGAGCTTCCATGTAGCTGCCATAAGTTTATATGGTCCTTTTACAGAATTGTGGTGTTAATACTTGATCTGTGAAATTTAAAGTACTTTTATTGGTCACAGTTTAGTGGAGCTGTGTGGCTGAGGCAGTGAATTCTGAAATGCATGCATGGAGAGGACTGCTGAGTATGCTGGTTACTTTCTTTTACTTAGCTGCGTGCAACTGCAGAAGTTTTTGCACTAACTGAAAAGCATTTGTACTCTGAAGTGTTCCTAATGTTTTGATGTGCATCAGAGCTAAGGTGCTCTCACAGCTAACCAGCACACAAGCGTTTGATGCCCTCAGTGCTCATTAATTTCAGCAGAAAGCAGGAGGAGATTATTATCATGTGTTCTCTGTCCCCTGTGAAATGTACAAATAATAGCAACAGTGAGTGAAGGAGAGAGATGAGAACATCACTTCAAATTATAACAGGAACTGGACAGATATGCAGACAAGACTCTATTGATATGGAAATCTCTGAAGGCAAGGTAAAATGATTGCTTTCTTTTCTTTTGTTAAGGTTTCTTCCTCTGCTTTGCCTAAATTAGGCATGTAAGTAGGACGCATATATAAGGTGATACACAAATCTTACTTGTTTAGGTGGTGGGTGACATACACTAGGATGCTCTTTTATCTGAAGTTTCTGAACACTGTCCTGTTTATTTGTGCAGTGCGTGTACTGCCAGGGCTGCAGTGTAGGCAGTCTCTGCCAGCAGCCACCAGAGCTGGGTGGTGGGCTGATCTCCCTGGTTTTCCAGGCAGGAGCTGCATCCCATCCAGCTCTTGGAGCAGGTTTGGTGCCCCTAGGCATTCAGCATCATGTTGCCATAGGCTGCTAGAACTTGGTTTCTTGATGACTGTCATGCTAACTAGCTTAGAAATTACTGGTGCCAAGGGAATTTGTCAGCCTGTATTTTCAGGACAAACTCCTTAATTTCTGCCTGCATCACTCTCTGTGCAGAAAGGGCTTGGGAATTCTCAGGTAAAACAGGTCTTTAGAAATACAGATTGAGGCTTCTATTGTAGGAGCTGAAGCACGCTTCTATTGACATTGATGTTCACCTTCCCTTTTTTCAAAGCCTTTGGATTTCTGCACAATCTGTGGCTTCCAAGAGCACAAAGCCCCTTAGGCCTTAATTCATATGGCACCACAGGGTTCTTGGAACCTTGCTGCAAGAGGCAGTGGTGCCTTTCTCTGCTGAGCAGTTGTCTCCACCAAGTTCTAGGTGCAGTAGAGTCAGCATCAAGAAATAAAACAAGGCCACTGTGATTAGATAGAAATAACTGGTTTATTCCAAACTGGCAACTCGTATTTGGGGAAATAAACAACTGTACGTCCAAGCATGGATGTGTCTTCCTTTAGAATACCTTCTTAAAAATCATTTATTATTATTTCTTATTCAAGATACTTGATTGTTCATCTTCATACACACAGGGCTTGTATACTCTGTATGCTCTTCATTCTATCTTGAAGCCAAGGATAACAGCACAAATGTAATGTAAGATTTGAACTTTAATGCTTGAACTGCCAGAAGGAAGAATGCCTGCTCTTTCATTTTCTTTCAGTTAAAATAAAATTTCAGGTTTGGGTTATGAGAGTAATTAATCATGGAAATAAAGTACCAAGGGAGGTAGAAAATTATCCACTGCTGCAACATTAAAAATCAAGGTTGATGACTGTGAGAGATATGCTCCCATTACACCAAACACTGGACTTGGTACATAAATATAAATAATATATATGTATATTTTTGGACTCACTTAGATCTGATGGCAGCAATACCTATCTCACAGGAAGAAGTCGACTCCAAATGACAAATAGTGGAATTAACTCAGGGTGATGAGTACATTTATGATGTAAGAACCCCAGTGGGGCAGTGCAGTCTTTCACCTGCAGCTGACAAAGCAGCCATGTGTTGCTGCTAGTGAATACAGCATGTTTTGTGCTTGTAACCGCAGATAATAATAAATATATATATTACATAAATATATATAATATAAATAAAATAATAATGCATACAGTTCCCATTGGAGGTATACGGTGTCTGTCTTGAACTCCCCTGGATGTCCTGGAAAACAGGGAGAGCATGTGCCCTTCAGGGTGAGAGAGCAAAACACAGGTGAAAAACTACTGGCTAGATCCTCCTCCTTTGCAAGCAGGTGAAAGTAATAACCTTTGTAGCTCAGAACAGCTTTTACACTTGGCTTTAAAATTTCACTTAACCCCAGGGACATAACTGACCCCCCTGAGCTGCTGTTTACAGGAGGACACAGCCCCTCAGCCAGACTTGGGTGTGTTCTGGGGCTGCCCACTCACCCTTCTTAATTTCAGAGAAATTCAGCAATGAACTGAATGCAGCATGTTCATTCTCTCTGTTTTCTCCTTTCCAAAAAAGTCCGCAGAATAAAGCCAACATCCTGTGCACATCACAAACATTTCAGTGTTGCTCAATCCACAGTTCCCCTTGGTGCCCTTGCTGATGAAGAGCAAGCTGCAGGATGGCATCTGTAGTTGGCTGGATGAGATGACTCGGGTTAGACTTGACATTCTTGCTATTAGATGCATATTGTGCTTTGCTTGCAAACTTTAACACACAACAGTTCAAGGAAGGGAGATATTCACTGTTTCTTTTGTTGTTAAACTCTGGAGTAGCATATATGTATTTCCTTGGGGGAACTGTAAACTGACTGTAGGTTTACGTGCAAACATCTTCAATCTTTGATTTATCTAAATCCCCCTAATGAGATCTTGTGCTTGAAGTCTGCCATGTATCACCAGCACATTTCCCTCCAGAAATCTCTGTGTTGTGCAATAAAGGAATCATTTTCTTCTCTGTCCCCTTTTATCTCTGCTTCAGGAAAAGGTTCTTGAAGGCATGGTTGTAATACTTGTTAAATGCCATATAAATGAAAGGATTAAAGGAAGAATTGGAGTAGCCAAGCCAAACAAAAATACTTTTTCAGATGTGTGGAATGTTGCAGGAACAGAGGAGACTTACTAATTCTGTGATGAAGAAGGGAATCCAGCACGGCACAGAAACTCTGGTTGAGATGCCAACCATCAAAGCAGCTTTCTTCTCTTTCTGTTCCTTCTGTGTTTCTCCATCTATCTGGAAAGTGATAGCTGCACGACGAGCTGTAAACACCATCTGTGGTTCATACTAAGCTTCCTTCACCTCAAAACAAAAGAAAACGTGGATTCTTAGCAAGGCAATTTGTTTGAGGGAAGTATTTTTAAATGACAACGTGACATCTGTGTACCTACCACAACTCCATTCTTTCCATGTTAAAAGGAAGAAAGTGTCCCAGACTGCCACATTTACCAGACTTCTCATTGTGGTGGAAAAGCTGCTGAGCATGACTGACAAACTACAGTGAATAATGAGTCGTGTGATGGCAGGTGTGTTGCATTTCACTCACACCAACTCAGTACTCCCACAAGAAGTACTTTGCTGCCAGAAAAGCAGCCAGAATTTGAAATCAATCAGCCTCCTGTTCTTATGCTGGCTTCAACAGGAGGTACACAAGCAGGAAAAACGTCAGCTACTCCTGCTGCCAGCAGTACTCCTTGCCTGTTGCTAAATTAGCTGCATATTTTACATGCATGGCCCTTTGTGTGAGCTTCAGAATACATGGAGAGTTTCTGTTCAATAGGAGAGCAACTCAGCTAGGGAAGCGTTGGCAAGAGCTAGGCCATCACTCTTTAAGACAGATAGCCCTGTCTTCACCCTCAGACAAAAGACGTGGCTGCAGAATGCATGAACAGCAGATGATGAGCGCAGGCAAATAATGGAGGAAAATGAAAATCACACCTATCCTGACAATTAAAATGGGACACCCCTCGTGTCGCAACGATCACATCATTTGTCTTTGGAAGGACTAGCTCTACACATCTGTCATCGCTCTCTGCAAAAAGGGATGAGTGTATGACACGAGGACAACTTCGTAACAAGCAACCCTGAAAGACTATATGTTAGCCCTGAGGAACAGCTACATCTGTGCTCTCAGGAAGAGCCATCCAGAGGACTTTGTCACTAGCACAGGGCAGTTTGGTACTACATTTAACTTTCAACCCTTGTTTAACTCCCTCAGAGAAGGAGAATCATCTCTTGCTTCCATACTGTCCTCAGAAGTTCCATGGGCTGGAGAGGCTGCACAGGGCAAGGTGCAGGACAGCACTGCACCCCCTGCAGCTGTCAGACCTTGCCCAATTACCATCAAAGGAAAGGAAGGACTCCTACAAAACTGATAGGCTTTGGCCAGGCCTTAATTACACACCTAGTGTACAAACTACTTTGAAAGGGGGAAAACAGCACATCAACAAAACTTGACTGCTAATTCCGTACACTGAAATGTAATACTGACTCTGTAATTGCTACATGTAAGCAATCCTGACATTTAGAATCTGCCAAGCCTTGTATTTGTGACTTGATTGATCAAAAGGGCATTATCCAACAGTTTCTGCTGTCCTTCAAGCGCTCTCATTTATTTCAATTGAACTTCTTACAGAGGGAATTATTACCTACTGTCAACAAGGTACGACAGAGTGCAGCTGTCAGTAACAGCCTTTTTTACATGAGGTTCATTTATGTCAGTACTGACTGTATAATTCACTTCTTAAGGAGTCTTAGAACAAGTAAACAAATAATTATGAAGTGTCAGACTGATTTTTAGGCTCCCAACCCTGCAATTTTTGTTGTTTGTTTCAAGGGGAAGTAAAAACAATAACAAAACAACCTCTCATTTTCAAAGAGGAAAGAGGACTGCATCACACCATATCACTATATATATACTACATTAAAACTAAGAGCTATTGCACGTCCATCTCCCCTCCCCCCCCCCCTTTTTTTAGAAGACTGTCATAATTGTTTTTCCTCGAGTAAAATCACAACCAAGAAAGACTCAAAATAGCTGGTCTGTATGAGTATAAAAAGACATTCTGTATATGCCAGCTCTCAGCTCAGAGAGATGCCCTTTCTCTGTGTCCATACACCCATGCTGTGGCAGCCTGGCTTTGTCAGCTGAAGAGATGTGTTTGAAAACATCCTGCTACCATCAGAATCATTCCACTTGGTTTCTTCAGGCATTTCTACTGGCAAATGAGTACCATGACCAAACATAAAAAGAGAATACAACTCTTCTCCAGGAGCGGCACTTTCTGACTGGCTAATTACAGCTCCGGTCAAATCGTAATTGAGCTAAATCCTCCTGACAGCCCCGAAGCACGTCTCAGACCATGCTGAAATCAGGCACCTGGGGGACGCGGTGCACATCCCCACCCCTCCCCTTTACCTGGGCAGCCGCACCGCCGCGTTCCTCCTGCGCTCCCCGCTGCTGCTCGGCCTCCTCATCTCCCAGCAGACGAGGAGGACCGCACAGATGGGACGGGCAGAACGCCGCGCCGTGCGCTGCACATCGGCCCCTCCCCTCAGCCGTAGCTGCAGCCGCGCGTGCAGGCGGCTCGCGGCAGGCACGAGGAGGCGGCGCCGCCTTTCCCGCCCCGCCTCAGGGCTGCTCGGCATGGCGGACTCTGAGGCGGGCGGTCTGCCCTCGGCTCCTCACGGCCCTGGCGCCCCTCTCCTCACAGCCCAGCCTCTCCCGCAGGGTTGGGGGTGGTTTTGGTACCTCAAGTCTGCGTGTGATACCCTGTGTCCCAGCTTCTGAAGTCCTTTATAACCCCGAACGCGTGCTTCCATCCCGTTTCCCCACACCTTCAGCGCAATTTCAGTGGAAGTTTCTCTCATAATACAACACAGGCTCCTTTCCCTCACTGAGCTACTCGCTGCCGCCGAGGGCTCCCTAACGCTGTTCGCAGTGGAAACAGGATGAGAGAAGACCAGTGAAACACATTTCCTTGCAAATATGAGGCTCTCATACTTGCATCGTCTCTCCGTTCCCCAGAGGAGCGATAAACGAGCAGCACCTGAAACAACCAGGCGGCGGTGAGCGTTGTCAGCCTGTGACTGCTTCACAGCTGCCTTCCCATGCTCTTTGCATCATTCCTTTCTAATTTGTGTCTGCTTTTGTTAATTCTGATTGTAATTAATGCTGCTTTTTAGATGCCAGCTTAAGAATCATCAAACAACCGCTTTGTTGCTTATAAAAGTCACTCAGAAACAAAGGAAACAAGCAAATAAAAAGGCACTATAACTTCTGGAGATCTCCCTCCTCCCCCCAAGCTGCATAGACTTGCAGGTATGTATGTATTCCAAATAACAGAAGAAAAACAAACAAACACTTCTTTTCTCCTAGTGAAACTACAGGACCACACAGTTTAGATTCCTGTATAGTTACAGTATTGCAATAGCTATGGTGTCTAAGTCCAATGAAAGCAACAGATGTGCTTTGCTTCATTCTCTAATTCTTTTCAATGGCTTCAGAACCTTCTCTGAGCCGAGTGGTAATATGTCTCCTTAGAAAATAACTTGTGTCATCAAGTGCTTCACTGTGCTTGAAGTGAGCAAGTATGTAGCTAAGGACTTGGAGCCAAGTAATAGAAGTGACAGTAAATAACAAAATACCATCATTCTTCCTGGGTTCTTTTGTAGGCCAGCAAGCCTGATGAATACAAAATGTAAATGATAGGAAACAGTAACGTGCTTATGGTCTGAGCGTAGAAATACGATATATTTTCTTAGTGTTTTTTCTCACTTTTCCCTGGTGCCCTGTAAATGGCTAAGAGAGAGAAGGACTTGTAGCAAAGTGGAGCAACTTAACAAATTACAGAACACATTGCCCACTCCTTACCACTTTACCAAATGCCGCCTTCAAAACTCACTCTTTAGGGTGCTGATGTTGAAATTGATCTCCTCTGTTACAATCTTAGTTTTCCTTTTCTGTTACCCTGAGTGTTCAAACACAGCTTAATCCTCCCTGCACCCTCACATTTCCTGTCCAAAATCCAGGCTCCCAGGGGAGGGATTTCCAACCAGAGACCCTTCCCCCAGTAGCAGTCAGCCCTTAAATGAGGTCTAAGAGAGGTACAGCCAGGCTGCACCCCCTCTGGTCACACACATGAATTGCCTTCACCTGTGCTCCCAGGGCTGACCGGGTCCTTTCCCCAGGTGCTCAATCAGTGGTTCAGGCCGTGACTCAGCACTTCCTATACAACGGTCATGCAAACTGACTTCATTACTGCTCTGTTTTTTAGCATTTTCAAGACCATGCTGCCGAGGAACAGCCTTGGAGGATGATGATGATTTATCTATATAACAGAATTTCAATGCAACACATGAGCTGGTGAGGCAGTTTCTACATACCTATTTTCTGTATATTTATAGCAAATATGCAAGATTTAAATATAATTTCTATTTTTCTTTTCAGGTTTGCTGTTATCTGTTAGAGATAGAAACAGATTATTTTTATGTGGTTTTAAAGGGACTGTAATGAACTTTACTACTTTGACTTTTGACCATATCTTAGGCAGTAATTTCCACTCAAATGATGATGAAGATGCAAGCTGCTAAGTATGAGGTTTTCTATGAGTATTATTCAGCAAATATTTGTATACCTGAGTGAATGTGGTTTGCCACAGGGTCATATTCATATTGAGCACAGATAAAGCCAGCGCATGAATGTGAATGGCATTATATAATAGCAGAGTTGCTGGCTTTACTTTTCTCCTGTTGCAGCAGCCACATTAAAACACACACCAGACCTACAGAAAACCTCAGCTGGTAATCTGTGCTTTAGTAAGTCCACTTTGCTTGACTTTTACTTCTTGTTTCTCCTACCACTGATAATCCTGTGGAGGAGTAAGAGCTTTTTACTATTATTTTGATTATATAGAAGGCATGGGCTTTCCACCAGCAAATTTTCATGTTAAATGCCATGTTGAGAGGTTTTCTTTTGGTCTTTGTTTTAGGAATTCATAGCCATTGATTTCTAATTGAATTGTTTGCTGAGAAACTCACTGTTCAAATGCCTTTTTGATTCTCGTTCTAGCAAACTCCTAATCTCTGCACCAATTTTTTGCCCATTTGTCCTATGTTTTAAATTGTGCCTTTTGGGTCTGTTTTATTTATTTATTTATTTATTAGTATTTCAGTTATTTGGTTTGAGAAAACACCACCTAATGACAAATAATAGGCTCTTTTCTAGTTCCTAGGACTTTAGATTTCTGTAAGATCCCCTACAAATTGAATTAACTAAATAACTATCTCATAAACAGGACAACAGGGGAACTAAAACCCAAATACAAGCCATAGCTGGTCAATATCTTGCCTTCTTTCACTGTGGCCAGAAGCTGGAGGCCTCTACTTAAATGTTATTGTGTAATTACATGTCCTTTTTACCCATCTGGTGAGAGCTTCCTTCCATTACTAGCTTGAAAACAAATGATTAGGGTATCTAAAGCATTGGTTGCTCTGATACATGAAACAAAAAGGCTAATTACTGCCAGTATCTGAATGTACTTCTTATTAACAGCAGGTGTATGTAGATAATAACCAGTTCTAAAGTGTTTATTGACAGTGAAGAACAAGAACATATCCTCTATGCATGACATTCACCCCCAAAACATCTGATTGGCAACACTTTCTGACTGGTCTTGTGCCTGTCTATAACTCAGCAGCGTTATGGAACAAGAAACCTGTAACGTGACAAGATTTTTCATGGTTATGAGCAGTAGCTTGAAAATGGAATTCTCCTTTATGGGCCACTTTTGAGAATTGTCAGAAAGATCTTACAGTTCAAGCAGGACAGTTTTGATCACCCTTTTAAAGTGGTTTAAAGAGTCCAATTTCTTTGTCAAGGTTCTCAGAGAAAGAAGGCAATTTCTCAAGGCGTGCAATATTAGTCCCCAGCCTATCAGTCACTGTTATGAGCCAAGCCTTGAGAGTCTGATGGCTGAGGTCTATTAACTGCTCACAAGATTGATAATAGGCTAAGCTGCAAAGGAAACGTTAGATTTCCAATCAGTTTGACAATCTCTTAAACTTCTAGCAATGCTGCAGCAGAACAGATGCTTGATGCACACAGATATTTAGTCAGAAACTATTGTTCATCTGTAATTCCATAAACAAAGAGAAAGGTAACTGCATCTGCACAAGCCAGGAAGCTGAAGCCCTTCTCTTTCATAACTTAGTCTCAGCTCAGGATGTTTGCTTTGGCTTAATTGGGAAATTACAGTAAGAAATAACAGACCGTGTAGTTGTTTCAGTCTGTGCAGTCATCGTGCATCCAGAATACATTAATAAAAAAAACTTAATTAGGGTAAGCTGGAGCAATAGCACCCAGTATATTAGTCTCCCAGGGGAAATTATTTGAAAATGTATTTGTATTACAACATATAAGAAAACACAGGAAAAATTTCTGGGAGAAGTTGGGCAATCTCATGCCAAACCCCTTCTTTCAGTTTTAATGTCAGACTTCAGAAAGTGACAGTGCCTCAACACATTCAGATAAAGAGGTATGTGGAGCTAGAGGTTGCCTGGAAAGCAGCCTTCTGCTCCCAGAATGGCTAGGAACAACAGCAAAAGGCAGGTCTCTGCAAAGTAGTTCTTTGCCTAATTCAAGAGTGATAGGAATTCTGAAATACTTTAAGCCTATCAGTTCTGACTCTGCCCAGCATCTCAGCTTTTTTCTGTTGCTAAATACTCCATACACAATACTTGTGTGAGCCACATGCAATTTGCTCTTTACAGTGGTTTTCTGCAACTTTGCTTACATCTCTTCCCAAAGTAATTAATGTTGCAGTTCATCTAATGAGTCCTTGAGAGTTAATGTCATTGTATGTTAATGCCTAAACTGTAATTGCAAAGAGTGTGGGTGTAGACAGAACTCTTCAACCATATGATGCTGTACATCTGACATGTAAAAATGTGGTATTTCTCTTCTAAAATGTAGTATCTCTCTTAAAATGTGGTATTAAGAAACAGACATGGAGAGCTTTCCTGACATCTATTAGTTATAAATGTTAGCAAAATAAGAATCAAAGATTCTAATTCTGCAAGGGCAGAGACCTGAAAATAATGTAAACATAAAAGCCCCAAACCCCTTCCAACACCATCCCTCAAATCACGCAATGTGCTTCTCTTAATTTTCTTTGCCAATTCATAAGAGAATACAGTAGACATTAACAGACAGATTTAAACAGACCACCAAGGGAAACCAAGTAATTTACTGGAATGTTACTGTTTTATCATAATATTAAGGAAGCAATTCAAACATGACTCAGATGTGTTATAAGAGGTTGTTATTTTTTAGTCTTAGACACTGTATTTGCTACCCAGATTCCAAGGATTACAATAACTACAAGCTCAGTCATAATTAGATTCAACAATATACAATGATTCTTTTGGAAAAGAACATATTCTTCACCATGTCTGATGGACAATAAATTCTGTACCACTAAGACACCCTGCAATGATGCCAGTGAACAAAAATCCTTCTTTTTTCTTCACATTGCAAAAATATTTTCAGACACTTATGAACTGCATTTTGTAGCATACTGAAGTCTCTTGCTACGCAGCAAGTCATCTCACATTGGAATCTGTCCCTGCATTCTGTTTACTCCGACAACTTCCAGGGGTGGACGTAAAAAGGGTATACATACAAAGCAAAGTTTCCTATAAAAAGGTGAAAATATTTTTTCTTTAATAAATCACTGAGTTGAAATAATTACATTCACCCATCTTCTTCTTGACAAGAAGTCTGGCTGTCTCTCTGTATTCTCTTTTCCAAAGAGTCTTCCTGAAATGAAACATTAACAAACTCTGAAACAAAAACTTTTCTTTCCCTACAATGTCAGCAGAGAAGTTTAAAATGGAAGTAACTGCCAGATAGTTTTGATCAAGGCAGTCTACACCAAAGCAAAAAGCCATTGTAACGAATGCACAATTAACGAGAAAATTGCCGATTGTCTGATTTCTTGCTGATGTGCTTGAAGATTTTAGCTTTGTGGACACTCTTTGGTTTCTGGTAACCAAATCCTCCGCCTCCACCTCTTTTCTGTAGTCTTCTGCCTTGGTTGCTGTTCACATCTGGAATTTTATGGGTTAAAGAGCATAACAAAAGCCTCACTTGAAGTGTTGCTTATTGGGTATTGTAAGCATTATTAAGAGGAGAAAAAAAGTATTACACAAAACACACAAAATTGTGTTATGGGTGGACCTGTCATTCTATCGAATGCTTTTATTCTTCCAGCTGTCCAATTAATTCAGCTGAAGAACCACTGCTTCGACTTCTCTCCCTCCAGTGGCACCTTTGATGAGAAGGGCCCATGCCCCTCTAATTCAGTACTCTAGAACATGTATGCAATATTCCAGTACCTACAAGACTGCAGCAACTGAAGTCTACATCTACATTAAAACAAATATTTGTAAGCAATTATTAAAACTGGAAAAATTGTCATTTAACATTTCTGATAAACCATTATTTGGACATGATGCATGTATGTGATTAATAGCAATACTAAAT